>KK499949.1:184819-199629 GCA_000688715.1 Glossina pallidipes | reverse complement strand
AATATATGTATATATATATTTATATATATTTATATAATATATATATACATATACATATAAATATATATATACATATATTGGCCTTAAATGTTATGATAAATAAAAATTTAATAAACAGTTTATTTAAATACGTAAAGTTTTGAAACCGCATGGCTTCTTAGATAAACGGTTTTTCCTTCCTTTCTTATCATTGGCTCCTGGGGCTTGGCCTCGTTCGTTGTAAAATTTTTCTGTGCTGATTGTTTTTTTTTTTTTTTTTTTTGAACCGAAAGTGAGCCTAATCGCTGAGAATAATTTTACGATAGAAATGATCATCTTTTTCCATTTGGTGTAAAGTCCTAATAACGAAGTTACATCGCTTATGATGGCGGTTGGGTGGCAGTTTTGGATTTGACCTACGTGGAGACAGATTCAAATCTTTGCGCAAAGCTGTGCAAACAACCCGTAGATATGTTCATTTTTTTGAAAATAGTGCATTACCGATCAATTCGGATCATCGCGAATCTCGTATACGACTAAAATTAACTTTTAACGTCATTCTCTTCTGGCGGACATTCACGCAGCTAGCATTATGAAGGGTTTCAAACTAATCGAATTTGTTCGTGAGTGGCGGAATGGTTCATTTGGCAGGCCCATCGTGAGGACGTGTTAGCATAAAGGAAACATAACCTTAAAAGAAGGAAACGAAAGTCGACCGACATGATGAAAAAACTTAATATTGTATTAAGTGAAAACTTTAAACAGATGCTTCGGTTATGTCACTTTATACTAATTGTTAACGAATGTTACCCTACGTAGCATAGGTTTGCTAATGTTGCGATCACCTATACTGGGATGTTTACACTTACATGCATGCTATCTTTACGGTGCAATTATGTATTTCGGAGAACATGCGTTTTTAATACTTGGAGACTTGGAAAAAGAAAAAAAAAACTATAGTAAGCACATAGTTCCCATTCATATTAATCTCAAGTGGTGGATTGAATTGGCAAAATCACAGTGAGGGGGCTATTTAACTTTCATGGATGGAAGCGTACGGAACTGCACATATCAGAAATGCTGCTTGTCAAGAACACATTTGTTTTTGTCATCTTTCTAACAAAATATGAGTTCTGTATCGTTGGCCTGGCGGTACCAATTTTTGAATTTGTCATGTGAATCTACATCCTACGTGAAGAAATAAAAAGTCGTCGTTTCAAACCAGTGGTTATTAGAAGTAGTAACTTGTGATGAATAAAACATGGAATGTGGCAAAATTCCAGTTCAATACAGGAGCTCCTAACGGTCATCATATTATGGTTATTAGATTTTGGGGCCGATATTTTCTGTTCAGTTTTTGCCGATAGCGTTTTCCAATCATAGTTCCGTACGGCTGGCCCAACAGATGCAGTGCGCAGCGTTTCACACTTCAGACTTCTATGGCTGGCGACTATCAACTCTTTCCTTCAACGATTTTCGACGCGTGCTTTTGGATGCTACAAATCGTTGCAAACTAATTGCGTCCTATCGTTGAATTTCTTGCAGAGATTAGAGTTAGAAGTTTCTGGTCGACGGTAGTCATTCACAATTTGGTCTCCGATTCGTTTAAATCATGGCATCATAATTAACAAGATGAACATTTTTATTGTCCATTTCTTAAAGGCATTCGTGCATTGAAAAGCAGATCTTGCTAGTCTTAACTCCCACGCCAAAAATAGTTACTGTTTTAAAGTTCACCTACAGTCCGTCTCTGAAGGTTTGGGCTGCGTTATGCGTTTTATGCGTTAGTCGTAAGTTAGTCGTAATAAAATCAATACTATAGTGTAACAATTTTTTAACATTTTCCAATGATTGATCATAAAAAGTTTTTAAAACGACTCTTGTTAAATATATTTTAATGCATTTGTAATATTTCCTCTCTCTTTAGCCCTGTAACGGATCAAGAAATTTTACATTCCGGAAAATTAATGCATCTGCGTATATATTGAAGAATTTGTAAACATTATTATGGGAAAACAGAAGTGCATTTACTAGTGAAACGACCACGAATCGAGTTGACTGACATGAACATGTGGTCTTTTCAATTTCGTACATTTCGTGAAATTAAAAATTAAAAAACCGGAGAATTCAACTAGAAATGCGTTTTATGACAAGTTGTAATTTTTGCATGTGGTTTTTATTTGTACTCGCACGCTTTATGTTATGTTATGTATATGTATGTTTGTTTGCTCTCACTCCGAACCATTACCATTACCAGAATCGTATGCAAACACTGACAACAAAAATCGTTTGGTTAAAGTTTTGCCCTAACTGCATATAATGTAAGATCGAAAAAAAAAAACAAACAAACAACAACAACAACAACAATAGCAAATATAAATGAAAACCAACCTCCCAGAGGACAGACATGAACTAACCTGGTGGTGGTAGTCGCGGCATAGATGATTGTAGATTTGGTGCACTATTGGCGTTGTTATTGTTGTTGTCGCACGCTCGAGACCACCGCATAACATAACAGAAAAGTTTTATGCAAAATGCGTGTCTTTATGTTGGCAATTAATGTCAGTGGTGGGCGGATAATGAGCTCAGTCTACGGCAGAACAGTATGATTTATGCGCTTTAAAAAGAGACGATAATAAAGAGAATGTGCCAAAATTCTACTTATGTTTGATACTACGCGTGGGTATAATAATAAAATTTATTTTGAGAAAGTGAAAGAAGCCAATCATCGTCAATGCGTTATCAAAAGGGGGCAAACATGAGGAAATAGAAATAGAAACGCATAGGTAATGTTCTAAACAACAAGGTGATGAAAAAAAAAAGGACAAAATTGATAGAAATAAAATTTTGCATAAATCGCGGAACGTAAAAGCAACTGCCAAATCGCCAACTAACCTCAAATGAGATTAGTATCGAAAGCCTTAAAGGTACTAAGTAATAAAAGCAAAGAAAAGAAATTTTTTATCTTTTTGTTTGCGTAAGTAATATTTATTCCAAATGATTAACGAAGCTAAACGTTGCGCGTGTATGTAAGTCGTGAAGCATGGTGTAACGTCTCGATAACGGTATCATCATCGCTTTCGCATCTAGTTTCATGACACGTCGAAAATCGAATAAATAAGTTCCTGTAAATTACGGCCAACAACAACAATAAAAGTCTTAAGTTAAGCGATGTCAGCAGCAACTGCCCGAAAAAAGCGAGCGCCATTTTGAAGATCGATACTTCTGTAAGGAAATTTTGCAAACCAATTTCTATACTGCAAGTACGCCCTTTGTGCGGGACAAGAAATAAAACAACAATTTGCATCGAAAGTGTAGCTGTCTTCTTCACTGCTCAATATATGTAACGCGTTCATTATTTTTTGTAATCTTGCACTGGAGTACTAGTAGTACTCGTAGTACTCCAGTAACCGCATTATCTTGCCAAAGTAGAGTGTTCCGTATGATGCGATCAATACACTTTTCTTGAGCTTTCAATATTGAGTGAATTTGAATGCTACTAACATTAACTGCTTTAATTGAACCGATCATAGAATGCAGAACCGCGACTATATATTGCAAAGCACATAATAAAGCTTTTTAGCTTGATAACGCTCTGTTACCCTTCGAGATAACGTTAGCAGCAATGAAATAGAATTTGTATTTTAGGGGGCTACCACGGTATGACAAAAATAGCATTATTTCGTCTTTGACTGGTGGTTATAGAAATTGTAAAATTATCTTCTAAGTCTAATAGTTAGACAACAACAATATAATTATAAAGTAAATCGCAAGCCATCATGCTGTGACAACACATCTTCTTTTGGACGCGCGTATCCCACTCTCATTCACTGCACTACAACGCTTGGATGAATGCGTACATTTCTAGCATACGCGCTTATAGTTACGTGGTCAGTCGAGTGCACTTAGTAAAGCAACAGTTGCGTACATTTCCAACATTGCCTCAGTGAACGGTATTGATGTAGCATTAGTTGTAGTAACTGTTTGTTGTTATTTAGGTTTTTTTTTTCTTGTCGGGTGAGTGCATTGCATTGCGGGAGCGTTTAAAATGATGAATTACATTTTAACTTGCAACATTGGCGGCGGCATGCTTGTGTACTTGTTTTTGTTTTTTTTTTCTTTTCTTGTTTTTGTTTTTTTTTTGTTTTTCTGCATAGTATCTGGACAGATCATGGTATGCCCGTTGTCTGCCTTTGCTTTGTGTTCATCTATGTATACCACCTCCACCACACTATCGCCTAAAGCATCGCCACTCAGTTATATTTACTGCTGCGGTTTAGTATGTGTTTTGTGGCTGTCTACATTTTCATTTGACAGCAACAGCTGCTGCCATAATTGCGTTGCCTTAACTAAACAACACTAACATCATTACCAGCCAAACGTATAGTTCCCGCAAGACCCGTTTACTTGAAATATTTCTTATCGCATAGTTAAATATTAAACGCGTACATATCTTCTGCGTGTTTCTCTGCTTTTTTTTTGCCGAGGAAAACTTAGCTGCACATACAACATTTCACTGGTCATTAAATTTTAATAAGAAAATTTATTTTATGGTTTTTTTTTTAATTTTTTTTATTATTTGGTGAATTATTTCCAAAAAAAAGAAAAAAATCATAACAAATTTGTATGCTTATCGCTAATCACACAACATAACACCAGCAACAAACATTGCCTAGGCACCAGTACCCAGTATAATGACATACATATTTTTATCACGTGCAAATGTCGTTAAAATGCCTCAAGTTATTTTCTTTCAATCGTTCACACTCAGCTTAAATAATGTCCAACGTTGACATTGTACGATATATGGTACGTATGCGAGAACGTTTTCAATTTAAGTGATTTACATGCATGCACATGTATATGCATGCTTGCCAAAGAGTCCTTTAGTTTTGTTCTGAGATAATGCGATACAGTCTGAGGTTGTGTTTGTATATGTATTTGCGAATGTATCTTTATGAACAAAAATATTTATGTAACAATTTCTCATGTCACAACAATGGGCACGACTCGGTAGTTAGTGTATGAAGACAATCGCTGATATTATACTCATATATCTTAAGCTTAATCTAAATAAACGTTTAAGCTTGAAAATTGTCACTTATCTGTATGCAAGCTTGAATATTAAATGAGAATAATTGTTAAAAGCAATATTCGCCATAGAGGGTCTCGTTCACACTCCCCTCAGATAATAATGGATCGAAAATATATTGTATATATTAGCTAAAATCAATTTACGATACGATTTACGTGCTTACCTCTCGTATGCAAATGCGGAAAAGGAAAGTTTATGATGACGCCAACGCATTTCATCCTTGAGCATCTCGTAAGGACCAATAGCGTTTCGAATAGATGAAAAACTTGGTGAACAAAATATTATAACGAACACTTACCAACTCTTAAGGTAACTGCAGCGGTTTTCATTCTATCAAAGATGGATGAAAAGAATAACTGAAAACTCTTGCCATCTGAATGCAAAAATGAAAGGCTTCTTTTCTAACATATTATAAAGGGTGAATTAAAGCGTACTAGCGTTTAGCAACGCCTTTTCATTCCTCGAATCGACGAAGTGTAGTACGTTGCGACAGCAACTCTTGGAACTTATTAAAACAACTAACAGCGTGCGATTTAAAAGGCAATTGTTGCAGGGCAACACGATGGTAATATTTATAACGGAAAAAAGTTGACTATGAACGGGTCAAGAAAACTGTTCACGTGTTTATCACCCTAACCCCTATTATCCCCTATTATCGATGTCGAAGCAGAAAATATCTCAATTCTTCAGTTATCCCAAATCAAATCAAATATCGATCATAATTATATGGATGTAAGAAAAACCAATGTGTGTCCTGAGGACATATTTCTGGGGAAAGAAACAACGAACGATATCCTTGCATTTAAAATGTAAATGTCTTGCCTTGCCTATTAAGATAAGATAATCAATTTCATGTCACTTTAGACTTTTTTCGCTTGCTCGGAAGTACGATAGAGAAAGTTCGCAAGTCGTTCTCAAGGCAAGATTTGAAGAGAAAAACCATTGAATCTAGGGTACCTTGGGTAGTCAAAACGTTGAGCGCTTTAATTCTATATCATCGCAAAATTCCATTTTAACCGTTTATCCGTCACAGCTGTGAAAATGTCACACGAAAAAGTTGTAACTCACTACTGCTCCACCTAGCTATTGCATGGCGTTGCCCAATGAAAATGGGAGAGATTTGTTTACAATATTATATATAATATAATATATAATATAGAATATAATGTATGTAATTCCAAGTCTTAGCCACAACGTACAAATGTCATAGTATTTACATGGGCTTCAGGCATTTGGACTCGTCATAGTATGAAATTTCGAGAAAAAAACAAAAAGAATGGGAACAATTTTTTAAATACGCTTCGATTTTTGTGGTGGGTCGTCTCATGGTGAATTACAAATTGGGTATAAAAAAAAAAAGCTATAAAATGTCCCCTTTTTTTTGTTTTTTTTTTTTTTTTTTTTTTTTGATTATTTTCATTGAACTACATTGTAAAGTTTTTCATTGTTTGAAAAAAGGGAGAGATTAAATGGATTAGTGTAAACTCGTCTGCGTCTCCGACTCCGTCTTCGTCTCCGCGTGAGGTATAATAAGTGAAAATAATTTTTAAATTATTCTCGCCAGCATTATGCAGAAGAAATGCAAATTAAGCCAAACAAATAAATTGCATTCAGAACACACGCAAAGATACGGTTTAAACCGACATATTCAAAATCCGCACACATGTATGCGCGCGTACTTATATAAATATTTAATTGCATATTTGTCTAGGGATTCGTTCTCTTTGCGTAGCATTTATAAATTGTTAATTTCGCGTTTTAAGTTCTTCATGTTTTAATACACTATTTTGATTGAGGGATTTACGGTGTGTGTTTAGATGCGCACGTACATGTGTGTGCGTGTGCGTGTGCGTGTGCGTATGTATGCGTATGTGTAAGCTAAATTTCATTATTCACTTCGCTATGTATGAATACCATTCTCTTTCATTCATTCATTCATTCATTCATTCATTCATTCATTCATTCATTCATTCATTCATTTGTCTAAAAGTTCACTTATATACTCAAGTGAATGTGTTTGTCTACGTTTGTGCTAAGGCGCCCTGGGTCGCGTTAGTGTTGCCAAATGTGCTCATAAAACATTTGTGCACTGTTAAAGCTGACATTTTATATTTTAGCATTTGCGCGAATCTTATATAAACTCACGGACACACAGACAGACGTATAATCTGTGCTGCATTGTACATTAGTCGTTTATACGTGAAATCTCTTTAAGAGAAATACACAAAAAAAAAACAAAGGAGGAAAAAAATTTAAAAAACAAGACAACAATAAAACAAAACATTTTTACAATTGTACCATAGGATAAAAATACACATTCATAAGCTGTTCGTTGGGTGAATATGTGAATGCGCGAATACATATACATATATGTATGCATGTATGTATTTGTTTTGTATTTATTTATTCAGATATGTCCACCTACTCCGCACACAATACACTTACATATTACTTAACATTATAGAAACGCAAAAGTTTATTGTTTATTTATAAGGTTGTTTATGTGTGCTTATGTACGTAAACGCAAAGCCTTTCATACGTATTGTATCTAAGTTGACTATGAGTGATTTGTACAAGTGCATGCAAATGCTTTGTGGCGGTAACATTTCACTTTAAACATTTTTATATACGATTAGCCAGGCGACTTATGCATGCGATAGTTGCTACAGCTTGGAAAATTATCCATAAAATATCTCTTTTAATGTGACGTCCCCTGCAAAACAAAGTTATCTCAGAAATGAATAAGGCAGCACTCAATTTAAAGAACTTTCCATTCACATTACACTGCATGACATAATGTCACAAGCCAAAAAAATTCCGCAATAATATATGAATTGTTGTTCTATTAGTAATGACAATAAAAATGCTTTGCAAACAGATTCAGCAATCAGCCAGCAATCAGAGTGAAATGAATAACAGAGAAATTGTCATTTGGTTTAACATTTTACATAACTTTCGAAATAGCAATTAAATAAAAATTTTCTGAATGAAACACATACATATATACATAAAAGTAATATATTGCGTAAAAAATCTATAACTGTAACGATAGTCGTCAATGCGATAATCGGAAAAGAAATAACAACTTAACTCATATTAACTCTTTAATTGGGCTTGACGCTAGAGCGTAGAGCGTAAATGATTTCGTTACGATGTAAACGAGATTAGTTTCCGAACTTTAAAGTCATATTTGATTTAAAATAACGCAGCATTTGAGAAAAGTTTTATGTGAAATTTAACGGAAAGTACTACTGACGCACCAGATGAATCATATATGAGGATTTAGGATATTTCAAGCTGCTTCGAAACGACGACAATGATGAAAATTTGTTCGGTTCGAAAGGAATAGCAATAATTGTTCAAGGAAATTATTATTATGTTAATTATATACCTGGGCATAACTAGACAGCGAGACCGTACGGACTGGACTTTTGTATACAACAAGCTCTGACAAGGCAAACTTTCATTAAGGAACTGTAAGTATTTCAACGAACTTATCAAAAATGTATTATTTACGTCTCTTTAAAATGGTATTTTTAATAACAATAAAATTGTTTGTTAATTTTTACCATTGCTCTGCAATCGTAGCACCGTGAAAATGCGTTTTCATGTTCAAAGATTCTTTCTCCATTCCTTTCCCCAAAGTCTATTTGTCGAAAGTGCATCTTTCGCTGCATCTGCCAAAGACAGCAGCGCACGTTTCGCAGGATGCACATTGAAAAATAAGAAACGAAACTTTCAGACTATACTGAAGTACCGTTTTGTTTTTTGTTTTTTTGGTTTTAATTATACATATGTACATATATATATATATATATATTTATTAGTTACAAAGTTCATTTCAAGCAATATAAATATTATGCAATCAAATTTAACCAACCGTACCATCAAAATTTGAAAAATTGTAAACATAAAAACACCATGGTTCAGCTGATCACCAATCGGGATGAATAAGGCCTTTCATTATAGAGTGTTCAAGTGTTTAATAATCTTCGGCATTATGGTAGACCAAGCCAATCAAGTTATAGTTCCCATTCTATGGTTTCTACAATCTTCGGACAGGATTGTTGCTCCCATAAGTTTGCTCTGTAATAATTCGTATTAAGCTTTCGAAAATGCCTAGACACTCGCTGTGGAACATTCAAGTATATTTTAGATATCAAATACTCGGAATCAGAAGCTTATGAACAAAAGACACCTTGAGCGTAACACTTGTGTTTGCAAGAGTGAGCAACTTATAAGCACTAAGCGATTCCTATATGATGGAAGGCGGATGTTAGGATGACAAGGCAAACACCGTAAGGTACTATTTTATATCAAAAAAGATAAAGGAGCTGCTGAAGCACATGGAGAAATATGCGCTGTGTATGGTAATAATGCTGTAGCAGAACGCACTTGAAGCTGATTGACACATAACGGTTCATGAGATTTCAGAAGAACTTAATTCAGTCAAAACAACTGTTGGTGATCGCAAGTAAAAGCTGGATATTTGGATTCGTCATGGATTAAAAGAAATTCATTTAACATAACGCATTAACATCTGCTATATGCATTTCTGGAGAGAAGTGTAATTTGCGAAGAAAAATGCATCCGTGGAAAAAAAGCAACACAATAGATCATCAAAACACGGTGAGAAATCTCAGACAGCACCAAAGCACGACGTATGCGAACAGAAGCTTTTCTGTTAGTACGGTCGGATTATAACAGAATTGTGCATTACGAGCTTCGGTTATGTAACAAAACAATTAATTCTGACGTATATAGTGAACAACTAACCAAATTAAATAAAGCCTTGCAGCAGAAACACTAAGAATTGCTCAACCGAAAAAATATTATTTTTCATCACGACAATGCGGGACCTCATAGTTCTTTTCTCACCCGCCAAGAATTATTAGAATTTAGCTGGGATGCATAACCAACTCCACCGTATAGTTCTGTCATTGCATCAACAGATTACCATCGTTTTCTGTAAAATTCCTTATCTGAGAAAACTTTCAATTCAGACGACGGTGTAAATTGATATATAGAACATATTTTTGCTGCAGAGATTGAGAGAGAGCAGAAATTGTATGAGGAGGGAGTAATGCAACTGCCTGAAAAGAGGCATCTTATTATTGAACAAAATGACAGTTATATACTTAATAAGGTTGATTGCTCATATAAAAAAAAAAATTATTTTATTTGGTAGTGAAAAACCGTTAGAAATTGGCACTACCTAATACATACCACTAGTACATACAACTAATGGATTTAAATAATCCTAAAGCATCAATTTCAATTCGTAAACAACTAATCCATTGGGCACCTACCCTTCGGGCTGAGTACAATAAAAGATTTGTTTTTTTCAATCTATCAATTTCAAAGTCAATACAATTACCTCGAATCCTCCTTCAGGTATCGAAGAGCGATTTGTTATGACATTTATGCAATAATCTCATCATTTTATCCAAATCCATTTCTTTGGAACATCCTTTTGAGAATTGCTGGCAGATAATAGTCACAGTGGCCAGATCTGGATACACGCAATTTCGCCATTGTAGCCATCGATTTATGACACGTTGCTTTTATTCCACTTGAAAAGCAGAGTTTTACTCCAGCTTTCATGCACAATAGCGCAACTTTGTCTTTCGATTATCGAGAATAGTTTTCAGAGTCTTCTTGTTGTCTGCTGATGCTATAATCTAGTTCGAGGGCCCGCTGACAGAACCTACCTTAAAATCAACGAACCAACAACAATCAATTCATACCTGGAAACGTAACATCGTTTAACGTGTTTTGTCTCGCAAAAAATTGATTGAAATAATATGAAATTTGAATAGGCTTCGATCGAGGATTGACAGTCTCAAATAATAATATATGCAGACTTGAAGATTTCATTTAAATTTAGAAAAAGAGCGCAACTTATATGCTGTCATTAAATTTGATAATTGCGCTTGTGGTATAGGTTAAGAACAAGTGATGGCAATTTCTATTTATCGATGTATATTGCGACTTCGAATGCACAGAGTTGTATTTTACGAAAGGGGGCACATTTTGAATTGTTGTTTTCTGTAGGACACACTATCTATCTCTGCCAGTTCGAGTGATCATTGACCGATACGTTATTTGTTTCTTTCTCAGAAGCCTTGAACGAAAGATCGAAATATCACAACCGCCACTTTATCGTTATTTGTCCGGCCATGATATTCATTTCATACTATTCTCATATATAGAGAATGCTTTTCAAAGGTGAAAAGAGCGTCGAAATCTTTGGAGATTGAAAATTAATTTCACCTTACTGAAAATTGGATACCCTACTAACATAAATTATTTGACGGGCAACATTAAACTTGTGCCTCAAAGTTAGTAATTTGATTTTGTACGGTAGCTTTACATTTTTCATTTTGTTATGTATGGTCTAGATGGGTCTGGGTGGGCTTGTTTGCTTAAGTGTGATTAACCTCAAATGAAATTGATATTTCAAAACATGTTAGGTCGCGTACGTAGGGTATCCCCTGTATTCGCTGTAAGGTTTGTTTACGTATTTTTCAATTTTTCATTTATTAAAAAATGAATGAATTGCGTTTTTTTTTTTTCGTTTTTTAAATCAACTTTGGCATGAGCTTTTTAAGACCAATAAATTTCTTAAGTTTAAGAAACTCATAAATTTATATTTTATTGCTTATTTATATACATAAGTACACGTAATTTATTTACGTCATTTAATGTATATTAAATGTATTAATGTTTTCTTTTTTTTTTTATTTTGTTTTCTTTTACAATTGCAGGTCACATCAAAACCTTATCTGATGACGTTTATTGTTAAACGTAGAAAAATATAAGAAAGATTTTATGAAGGAAAAAAAGCAAAAAATCTGAATGCCCTGCAACGTCATAGTGATAACAAACCAAAAAACAAACATAGCAACAATAATAAGAGAAAAAAAATTTACAATAAAAAAAAAACTACTTTTAATGGACAAACGTTAACGGTCATAGATTATCTGATATAAACTGAAGATAATAAAAGGAAAGAGTTGAGGCACAGAGTAAAAGAAGTCGTTGGGGAAGAAGGGGACGAGAAAGGCAAAGAGAGTGGAGAAAGAAAAAGCAAGGAAAGCCTTTACTGTTGTATAGACAAGAACAACTGATAAAAATGCTAAAGTTATTAAGAACGAACTCATAAAAATTAAAGTTGCCTTAATCCAAACTAACCAACCAATGCGAAGACATATAAATACACAGAAAATGAATTAAAGTTTTTTTTTTCTTTTATTTGCTTTTCATTTTTCCCTTTGTGGTTAAATGAAAAAATCATAAAAGTTGAGGAAATTGCTTAGACTGGCAGCGAGAGCGAAAAAGGAAAAAAAGTGAAGAAAAAAAAAAAATAATAATAAATAAAAATAAAAACAATTTCAGAATTGATGGTGAGGTTGCGTTAAAAAATTCAAAACATTTCCCACAGGAGGAGACAAATTTTTATGGGAATTTATTAAAGAAACGCATTATGCCTAAACATTACAACAACATCAAAGGAAACAACAATAATAATAACAACAACAATAACAACAATAATAATAATAAGTTAAACTCTGTTTTGTAACGAGAAAGCGAAGGCATCATCTCATCTATAAACTGCAACAGCATGTGGCAACTTGTTATAAGTTTAAAGTTTAGCCTTGACAAAGCGGACAATAACAACAACAACAACAACAACGACAAGAACAACAGTAAAAATAGCAGAAGCAATAGCACCAAAAACGAAAGAAAAAAAAAAATAAGAAGCGACAGCAGCATTAAATGAAACGTAGTCCCCCCAGTCGAATATGCGTATACGAATATATTTACTGTACGCTTGTTTGTGTGCTTTTCGTTTATTGTATCTGTATTTGTGTGCTTATGTATACGACATTATTGTTAATATTGTCATAATTTAACGATTCTTATGTTTATTGAATTTTCATGTCATGAATAATATGAAAGGAAAAAATAACTGAAAACAATAACGCCGCTGTAAGCGAGACTAGACAGACAAGCGAACAGACATATCGACAATTAGTAGAAGCTATTAAAAACTTTTAGTTTGCGTTAAGCGTTAAACTAAAAATTCATTTTTAACATTTACTAATTGGAAATATCTACAAAGAACTAAAAAACAAAAAAAATAAATAAATAAATAAAAACACGAATAAATAAATTAATTAATAAATAAACAAATAATTAAAAACGAAAAAATATATAAAAAATACTTTTGAATAAATATTTTTAAATACAAATAAATCAAATTAATTTATTGCTCTTACTCACCATCTCCATCGAAAAGTCTATTAACTATTTCATTACATTTGTGACGCGTACTTACGCAGTCTTAAGTCATCCTTATGTTAAAGCCTTTTTTAAATGCTCTTCATTTTGTTACACGTCCAATGAAATTGCGCCAAATTATACGGAGTTAATTAGAACCAAAAATTAATTGATAAACATACATAAACATACGCGTGAAGATCTTAGCTTGAAAAGCTAGATTAGATTCGAATAGAAAGTTGATTTAAAGTGAAAGGCTTAAGTAATCTATCAAAAATAATATTTATGTACAAGCTATTAAGTTAACAGTCGAAAAATCATACAAAGGCAGTATGAATATTGATTTCTGGACAACGAGAAAGCATTCTTATTTAAGCCAATTAACTGAATTACAAGAGAGGCCCGGTTTTAATCAAAAGAAAAAACATTATTTTCACATCTTCTTTCTGTTCAGAAAACCTGTTTTTCAATTTTAAAAATCTTATAAAGCATATTATTTTGATATTTAATGCCATTTACCAAAACGAGTCCGCTCAGTTTGTCGGTTTGCCCTTTTCAAGACATAACCTCACGAAAAACCCAAGAAATCCTAGGTTTAATCCTAGAAGAAAAGCCGATGTTTCTGATTCGCAGAAATTATTATAGGATAGCGATAGTTGTTAACAATGTTGTTGCGAACACATTACGTATTCTTGCAACTAGTAATTTCTCTTGTTTGTATTTGCATTTGCATTGAGTTGTTTTATCAATTAAATCCACCTTTTAGTTATAGAAGAATGATCAAATCAATTCCTACTTACGCTAATACATTATCAGGCCTTTTCGGAGGCTTTCAGATAATCAAGACGAATTAATTACGCTAATCTTAATCTATTAAGGGAATCCACTTGAAAATATACTGTTACTTGAGCAACATTTCGAATTTATTTCTAAAGAAGTGAAAAACTTGCAATCAAAATAAATCTTGATATCGATACCGCTTTTTTGCTTCGAATCGGATAAAGTCTTGAATATGAGAGATCCAGTTCATTGTTGTAAATAGCTCATGACCTTATAAAAAATTGTAAGTTGTTTCTTAATTAAAACGATTAACAGAAAGACGCACAAGTGGATCTGAAAAGGGACGTCTTCGAGTCGTTCATAAAACGCCTGCTCTGGCGGTGAATCTAACGAATCCTAACCGTCTAGATGCGAAGATGATGAGTAATGAAAAATTCGGTTTAAACCGCATTTAAATGTTTTTTTTCCTTTTGCAGTTTAATTGTCCATCAAGAGAAAACAAATAACTAAAGTAATGAATACAAAATTTATTGACGTTAATAAATAGGAGTACATATAAATGAATTAAGAAAAAAAAAAAAAAACACAAAACCTAATTTAAAATTAATTTAATTGCCTGAATAAACAAAAAAAAAAAAAAAAAAACAGAAAAACAATACAAAGCAGCAAAAAG
>KK499949.1:128734-184719 GCA_000688715.1 Glossina pallidipes | reverse complement strand
TACATATAAATGAAAAAAAAAAAAAAAAAAAAAAACAGAAAAACAATACAAAGCAGCAAAAAGTAGTAGAATAAAAAAATTAAAAAACAGTTGCCGTTATTGTTACTGTATCTGCATTCAGATGAATTTATGTGCATTTTCGTTTGCCCGCTATGCACATATTTGTGCAACTAAATCGAAAAAATTTTAAACAGTTGAGTTGAAAAAATTTACGGCAATATTTTTAATTCATTTTAAAATAAATATTTTGATATAATGCAAAAAAGCAATTTTAAATAAATTTAAATAAAAAAATTTAAGTTCATTTTAAAAATAAAATAATCATATTTATGTGTACTCGCAAATATATATGGAAGTGCGTCGTGTACGCGCATACAAATATTTCCATATGCATATAAATAAGTGCAGTAACAACACGTTTGTCTATTTAATATAACAAAAGTGCCTCTCATTACTGTGAATGTAATAAATTGTGGGTTGTTTGTGTTGTTCGTAATGTAACAAAAAAAAAAAAATTATATATATATATATATATATATATATGTATATATATATGTTTATATACACTTACATATATATATATGTATTATATATATATATAAATAAATGTACATAAATGAATAAATACAAATAAGAAAAATCTCATAATATACATAAAAATTTGTTACCATACGTGCATATTATAGTAATTAGTGCCGAGCGTTCATCCCGACCCGCCTGCTTTTTGCATCTTCAACCCTGGTAGGTAAGTTTTATTTAATTGCACCTTTTACTAATTTATCCATATTGCCACACGACCATCGAATATTTAGTTAATATTTAATAGGAAACTTTGGCATTCTAAATATTCATTTCGGTTTGAAAATGCAATTTAGAATATTCTCTAAACATTATTAAAACATAATGCTGTTTGCAATAAAAGTTTATAATTAATTTATAATGACTTACCAAATGGTAAATATGCACGAATTCAGTGAATCGACCTAAAATGCAAAATATAAATAATAAATATTAGAAAAATTGTGTTTTATCTTAATAAATATGTTTAAGTAATTAACTTAAAATGTTCATAATTACGTATGAGGATTGCACTACGTAAACGTGAAGATCGATTGCATTTTGAAAGAGAGAACGTTTGCCATATTACGATACGATCGAACTTTTTTCTCGAGATATGAATACATCTCCGCCTTATACTATATTGAGCGGTTTAGAATAATTTTCCAAATGCATTTAACCTTCTCTCTCTCTCTCTCTTTCATGTCCGTGCAACTTTATGTTGAACCGACAGGTGGCAAGGTTTTAGTTATTTTGACGACATACGGGGTGCATTGAGCTAACGCTTTGACCGAACAAGCGAATCAACAAATCAAAGTGGACTTGATCTATATTGATTCCAAAAGCTTCGATCAGTTGCGCGAATTTTTTCTCCTCCCTCCTATATAACGATTCCAGCGAAAAGTAGAAAATGATATGCGGGCGTGACCGAATCTATTTTGCCCATCACCGTTATCTCAAGACAAACTAAAAAAGAGGAGAGAACTACTTTTTCTTATTCTTTACTATCGGGTGGCATATGTAAGTGATTTTTTCTGTTTTCAGAGTAAAAGTGAAAGTTTATATGGTGTACGTTTGTTGTTTACTTTAATAACAAATAAAAAAACAGGAAAAGCAAACGTGTTCATAGTTTTTGTTTCGTAGGCGTGCGGACATTTAGATGAATATTTTGAAAAGTTTGGGTCATTTTCAAATTTTTTTCAAGTTTCAAGTTTCAGGCGATATCTTCGTTTTTGCGAACGGGAGATGCTGCACGGTTGGGCAGACGGACAGAATTTATATAGTTAATCACGTTTTCGAAGCTTGCTTCTCTGCACTTTAAACTGTTTGGGACCAAAAAAATTGATATTGTGACGCGTGCGCCGATTTCTTCGATTTTTCTACAGTTACTACAGCATCACTCGTAGAATATACGTTGAAATTGTTGCAGATTTATCTGTTATAGTTTATGGGCAATGAGCCAAAAACCAATATTTTATTTCTTTTGAAAAACAGGGTTGTTCTCAGTTTACGTAGCATAGTAGTCGTGTCATTCGATCGATTTGGCCCAGTTTCAATACCAACATGCGTGCAAGAACTTTCAGTGTTCTTGCCAATTTTCAAGTCAATAGCTTTAATTTTACGGTGAGGAGATTGTTTACAGAACACAGACGGACAGAGGGACATTCTCAAATCAATTCATAATCTAATGGTGATCAAGAATACATACACTCTGCAATCTCTTTGAAGCTTGCTTCTGCGTTGCAATCGTTTTGACAATATGAATATACAGCTTATCCTTTGTTGATGGATAAAAAAAAGTCGAATTTTTAATGTTTCATGAAGAAAATTGATCCGTAACATTCATTTGACATATAAACTGATTGGACAATCAGAATTGAATTTGTTAAGTTTCGATCACGTCAATCTGGGTTTTCGGTACACTCCCGCATACATGCCTTTGTGTAATTTCTGGTCTCTTATCATAACAAAGGTTTATATTTTGTGAAATGATGATGCGTGGTGATGGTATTTAACGATCGGTCTCGCTAGACTACAATTTTTTTACTTTATTTTGTTACGATAAAGAGTCATTTGGGTTGAATTTTGTTCTTAAAGACAATCCAGAATATAACGTCGAAGATTTCTGCAGGTTGAACACAAAAATACTACGTGGACAGACATCGGACAATAGACAGACTGACAGGTAAGCAGACAGACAAGACTAAATCCATTCCGAAAATGTTCATGAATTGTGATCGATATAATAAACGGTGGAACTATATTAAGTACATACACATACATCCCACTCGAATTTAAAATATCCTGTACTGCTGCCAACCGACTCGTTTAAAATTAACGAATTACTTTGCAATTCTTGTTAGATCGACGTTATTGTTATGCAATATTTCGCATATATAATGAAGTTTTTCTTACTAATTCTTAATAAAACCATTCATTTCCGCTTTCTCCGATTTATATTCAGTCACTGCGTTCAAGTTGAGAAAATTAGAAATTTGTAAATGTGAACTTAATATATATCACCTAAATTGATAATGACAAGGATGCATAATTCAGGTATAAGCCCTATGTATATTCGATCAAGTTCTTTCGCTCTTTGCATTAATTAACGAAATGTAAATATATGCCGGGTATAGAGTTTGAGGATGGCTACCGAACATCACTCGTAATCTCGTTGCGCAACGAAGAAATCCAATTTCCTGTAGAACTTGTCTTGGGATGCCTTCGACTTTATCATATTCTCATAAAACATTGAAGACAAAGAGAAATAAGTAAATAATTTGTTTAGACATAATTAAGATGTTTTAATACAAATATGCAAATATCGACACTAAAAAAATGATGCATACATATTGCATATCTATGTATATCTACGTATATAGACATATATGTACATAAGTGTACAGATACGTAGTTATTTCCATGCTTTCATAGCGACAACATAGTTTTAATGAAATTTATAAACACGATAAAGTGTATTCCACCTTCTTTTTGAAGAGTGTAGGCAAACACTTTAGAGCTGCATATAAGAGCAAGAAAGATGCATTATGCATAAATATTGAACGTTGACTACGTATGACATACGTATGTACGCACACATGCGGCCTATAATGTGATGTTTATATATTGTGTCAAATGGTGTCAACAATGACACCTTCTTCCACTTCTCGATATATAGAAAATTATAATTTCCGTTGTAAGCTATTGAAGGCTTGAGTGCACAAAGTTCGGCTCGTAGAAGTAGAACCACACCTTCTGTGAGCTAAGCTATGGCATGTTGTATTATTAATAGAGAAAGAACTAAAATATAAAAAGTATTTAACAAATGTTGAAAAACAACAATAGCAATAACAAATAAGGAAAAAAACAAGGGTTTCCATATAACAATTACTATGCATGTATGTCATGTATTTCTGTACGTGTGTAAGAGCAAGCAGTAGGATCCTGAAAAAAAAAGTTTTTACTTGTAATGAATGTTTTGTTTTCAATGTCTTTCCGCACCAAACACACCCGTTCACTTACATGAGTACAAAAGAAAAGTAATAAACATTCAACTTTTGTCAGGCCCCAGTCAGTCAGGCAGTCAGTTAGTCAGTCAGTCAGTCAGTCATTCAATCATTCTGAATAGCCAAATCCATTCGCACATACCTAAGCCCATGCATATACATGCACAAGTTGTTCTACGTATATGTACGTTTGTTAGTTTCTTATACAAAATTGAATGCATAAACTAAACGGCTCACTAACATCTTTGAAGGCCGCTTGACTTGTTTAGTTTATGATTTTTATACTAAAAAACAGACGTTGAAAGTAAATTTATTCTGTTATTAAGTTGATATCATCCAAATGTATTTATGAAATATCCTATCCGTTACGTTACATTACGTATTTATAGGGCGTTCTGTTTCTTTTTTCTTTTTTGTTTTAAATAGTCATAGAACTTCCGACCGGATAGCTGTCATTTGTTTTGTTTTAATGACATTATGTATAATCATTTCATGTGATTGAGCATTGGTGACAGATCACGGCAGCGCTAACATTTCGTTCTCCTACCAAAATGATTAATTCATTGAAATTTTGTGAGAAAAATTATGAGGAAACTACTTGACAAATGTGTTACATAAATTAGTCTCTCAGAGATAATGTGATCTACAACACACACGGCATCGAATTATTTTTCTTTAAGTAGATGTGTGTGGGCTGTTGAGTTGGGTTGATAAAGCAGCCGCAATCGACAACACAACTCGTGTTATTAGCGTCTACCTGTCTTTCCTTTGAATGTCTTTCCGTGTGTTTTCGCATTCAACTTGTAGATCGCACGAAATTTGGATCTGACGGGACAATTGTTTGAACCCGCAATCGTTACCATATAAGGCTACTCATCAAAAGCAGGCCTTCAAATGGCGACAACGCGCAATAGTTGATTTATGACGAAGATAGGCAAAGAGTTATGTTAGGCCTTATGGTGCGGAATATTCAATAGTTGGTTTTACGCCGCAGTAACATTTTACCCGGTCTGTCATTCTAAAGAAACAATCTATGCATTCTCAGCCGCCATTAATCACAGACTGAACTTGAACTCGAATGTTATTTCTTATTTCAAAATCTGTTGTCAGAAATCATATAGTAACGAATATTTTATGCAAACATTTAAAACCTTAATCGATTTCCTTCGATCCCTGGAGTAAACTTAAAAGTAGAATTCAGTTTCTTAAGCACACTTAAGTCATAAAATGTCTAACCTTATTTTATTTATTAGAGTATTTATGGAGCTCTGTTAAATAGATCTGCAGACGCCTTGGGCAGTTAAATTCGAATTTATCTTCACACTCTTCGAAAATTTATGTCATCTTCATTTCAACGACTTGTGGTGACGATCCGCAAACATTTCACTTAGGGACGAATACCGGACTCTTAACTTTTTGCACTCAGTTCAATATGTCGTGTTTGATGTATTAGTCGAATAGGGAATACTACCACGTGTTGTTCAGAAGGCCACTTTTACTTTATTACATAACTGATTTAACTGATGCTTTGAATCTTCAAAGATATGGGGAAAAAACTTCATTAACTAAACAGAAATATTCCTCTTGAGACGGCAAGAGCCTCCCCAACCGTTCGGTCAAGAATGGCTGTGTAGGAATAAAAAAAAACTTTCTCCGGGATGCTGTAGCCCAATGTCATTCACCGCTGCAGTCCTGCAATAATGTAATCGTTTTTATATCTATTTAAGAGCATTTAAAAACAGCCAGTGGCGCTGTCAAGAGATTAAGAGTGTGTGATGAATATTTTAATCCTCACTATGAGTTCGACTAAAAAATCGTACGTTGTACACATTACTTTCGTGCCATTTTGTCTGGTAGTTGGCAGTCTGTAAAGTGTAAAAAGTGCAATTCCGTCTTTAGGGGGATAAGCTCTCCTGGCACTCTATATTGTAAATTTTTTGAGAATGAAGAACGAGGAAGAGTATTTTAATTTTACCATCGTACAAAAACTTCAGAGCTTTCGACGCGTTTCCAACACCTTTCATTCTCTTCGTTCGGGGTTTTCACCACACTTTTAAAATAACCTTTTAAACTGTACTTTGGCTGTAAACTATATATGTATAAACGAGTGGTTTTGTTTTTATATTAAACTTGAATTTGCACCAGTGGTACTTTATGCCGCAGAATGTCTTCAATTAAAGGTGTCTCTTGTGTTAGCCTAATCAGCGCATTTGTTGATAAAGTGAAAGATTTCACCGCAACTCGTCTTCTCAAAGTCTACGGCAAATCTCTAAATGACTAAAGACGAGTGACTAAGAGCCCGCTGTAAGTGTAAACAAATCTATGGCGGACTATGATAAAGCTCAACTGTCGCTATTTATAGAAGGCAGTACTCTAAAGCGCCCATACCTTTGCAGGCTTTTTCTGCTTGAACTTATGTTGCAGATTTATCAATCTGCGAGAATGTACACAATATTTGAAGTCGTTGATGTTGCAATTGTGTTGTTATTGTCGTTATTAATGTAGTGATGTGGTTGGTAGCGATATATTGCATATGTATGCATTTGCGGTGCGGTACTCTATCAATGGGACGTAAAAATATCATCAAAAACAAATTCGATAAAGATGAACATGTTGAACATGTCGCCCTCCACTCGCATGATGATGAGTCGGTTGCTCTT
The DNA here is from genome assembly GCA_000688715.1 of Glossina pallidipes. Classification (NCBI taxonomy): domain Eukaryota; kingdom Metazoa; phylum Arthropoda; class Insecta; order Diptera; family Glossinidae; genus Glossina; species Glossina pallidipes. The sequence goes on along the minus strand of KK499949.1, from coordinate 177,995 downwards.
ACGCTCGCTTTGTATGTATTTTATGAAAGGTTCATACTTACGTAATGGTATGCACAGGCCTTAAAAACGCACATTCACACAAATACATATGCATATTTTGTGCTTTTATGTATATTTAACAGCACGCATAAATTAACTTTTCTTTTCCTTTTCTTTTTTTTTTTTTTTTTTTTGGTTAAGAGCAGCAACAAATCACATTTACTTTTTAAAGTCTTACTCTGATGGATATTGTGTCAAAATAATGGGCGTAGCAGCGGCGTAACATTTTTTGAAATTACTCAAAAAATCACATTAAATATAAATGATGTTATAAAAGTTAAAAGACATATGCACACACATTCACCGCACGACTCTGACAAACTCTTACTCATACACACGCACAAGTGAGTTAATAACTTAATTAAGAATTTAACGTTATATTTAACATTTGACTTGCAGCGTTTTTTCTCGCATTTTTTAATAATTGTGAAAAAAAAAATATTTTACAATCTGGGGTAACCGTGACCCGCCCCCTTTTACACCTTTTTTTTTTTTTTGAACAATTTAATAACTTTATCTTTATATTTATGTGTTTTTTCGTTTTTTTTTTCTCTTTGCCTTTTTTTTCATTTACCATTTCGAAAGGTTAAGTTTATTAACCCCACACCAGTCACTCTTTCCTTTATCGGTGTGAGTGACATATGTTAGATTTCTTCCGTTTCATACAAACATTTGCGAAGTCGAAGGAAAACATCCATTCATTTGAATGCGAAACTGGAGGAAAAAAAAAGTCTAGTTTTCTATGCAAACACGCCTTGCATTTCACCTCACTTTGCCTACGCTTTTCCATATGCGCTGCAGTTTTTTCTTCATCGTAAGCAATTTGTTTTTGTTGTACTCGAGTTTGTTTTCTTTTTTCAACCGTTTCATCAACATGTTACAGCAAATGGCCCACTTTAGCACTCACTTGTTATTAATATTTGACAAAAACAGCAACAAAATAATGCTAAACATTTTTTGAGGTTTTTCCGCAGTCGTTCCCCTTTTGCGTCCTGAATGCTGTCTTCAATACGAAAATGTTTTCGTCTTTTCATATTTTTTGTTGCCAAAAACAAAAAAAGGAGAAGAAACTAATAAAAGTTTTTACCTTAAACAAACATTTTTCATTTAGTTTAGATTACAGAGCAGCACGAAAAAAGCCAAAGAGAAAGAGAAAGAGAAAGAAACCAAAACGGCAGAAAACGACATTTGTTTTCAGTGACTGACTGGTGATGAATGGAAAAAAGTTTATCTAGGTTTCTAAAACAGGCATATTTTCCACATTAAGTAGATCAGCAAATATTTTTCCATAATCTTTATAAATATTAAAGTGGCACTTAATTGATGCAATAGTCGGTTTTCTCTTCACTACGAAATCAAGAGGACGTTAATATATGAAAAAATTAAATAAGGTACGAAACACAAAAACGTTTGTCGAAACTTGGCAAAACTTAATACTACTTTATCTATCCTGTGAATGAAAATTCGAAGGAGCTCGACAAGTAAGCGACTACGTCCATCGCAGAAAGTATCCCAACATGAGCCAAAAAAGTGTTTCCTAATTAAGAACATTTTTTGTGTCTATCATGGAAGAACTAGTGCCGTCTCCCTGACTTCACACAGAAATGCTAACCACAATGTCCCCTTGCTCCTTCAACAAGTATAGAAATTTGAAAATTCTCAAAAACAAGTTATAGTAGGGAAAGGGCGAAAATCTTTTGCCTTCGAGAAATGAAACATTTCAAGTTTTCCATTATTAGGCGCATGGGGGGAAGTTTCTTTAAGCAGATATCAACACATTATGAACGATTGTGCGAAGTGCACTTCTCTGGTAAAATCATTACGCCGTCACTGTAGAATTTCTCAGATTTCTAGGCGAACAGCAGAAACAGATTTCTTTCGAGGTCCGCTTAACGTTATTGAGAGAGCTCTATAGAGATCAAAAGAAGTGATAGGCGGATGGGGCAAGGATCCGATTTTTCGCAGTGTTTTGAAGAATTTCTTCGACTTTGTCGCAAAATCGAAATGTCCAGAGCCAAAGCGAGCAACCCATTTGCGTGCTCTTGATTATCAAAAAGCATCTTCATCGTAAACACCATGAATTTTTTCGCAAATTCACGAAATCTTGTCCTCTTGATCGAAGCCCTATTAAAAAAATATAGCGAACGTTGTAAGAATGTGATCTCATTGTCAAGATGCAGTTATTTTCGATAGAGTTAATACGTGTGCCACATATAGCGTAGAGACTATCAATATTTTTTTACTGTTGCTGAGTAGGAGGATCGAACCGTGAGCTTCGATTTTAAAACATTATCTACCGCGCGCACAAATTTGTGCATTTCGTTCAATTTAAAAATTTTGGAGTTTTGGTTTACTTACATGTAAGCAATTATTCTTTGAGTTAAGTCTAGTCTAGTAAGTTAGCACATATTTCAATGTTTGTTTTCGTTGGAGAACCGTTGAAATCCCTATGGAAGATAGAAAAGGAATTCTAAATTTCCCGCACGAAGACAACAAGGACTGCATTTGCCAGATTCAAGTTGTTGTTGAAGATAAAGTTGCGAGATGCAAATTTGGATGGATCGGAAACTGGTATGCCTAGACATCAATAGGGTTTTCAAGGTGCTCCAGTGATGAAAATGATGATGATGATTTTCAGAAAATCTAGACTGCATAGACGATGTAAGATTGCCCTTCATTGGTGACGATCTTTTGTCTTTTTATCTATTATACGCGAAGAAACAAATAAATGCCCAAAACCATCACAAATATAAAACATTGGACTATGCTGCACAACGAGAAAGTGGTTTGCATTTCGTCCGATATTGCATACATTAGCGGTAGGTAATGCGTTGATGTAAAAAAACTCAGCTTACATGAGGAATAATGGAAATCAGTTTGCTTGACGACCACTCGAATGTCAACTCGCCTTTTTTAACCTTGGCTCAAGTCTTCCACTAAGCGGTTCGCTGACTATGTGAGTCTCAAGGCCTACATTGCTTTTTTTTCTTTACCGTTTCATTCTCTGAAGACCACTGATTGACTTTAATAGAAAAGGAAAGGTAACAAACAAATATGAAGCGTTACGTAACTTAAATTAGCATGAGATTATTTAGAAGATATAATACGCATGATAAGTGCTTCGCTACGTGTGCTTGTATGGCTTCCTTGCATATAAATTCTGAGCTGATTTTATTTGTAAAAATCTTTTAAAAACATTCTTCTAAACAAGGGAAAAGTCAAATGCGATCTTTTTTCGTTTTTTTTTTTTTTTTTTGTTTCGCTTGTTGAATAAGAAAAACCGCAATTTTCTGCACATATATCAAAATTCATGCGGTTTTCAGATTAATTTCACGCTTTCACATGAAAGAAAGATTCTCAGGGATAACATGAAAGAGCAGCAACAAAACAAGCGGCAATAACTACGATGACAACAACGGCAACAAATCAAGTTATTTTAAAACTTTTATCATTTAATGAAACACGCATCACCGCACAGATAAGTATTGGGCGAGTTGTCACTACTATCCCAGTTAAAGTGTTAATGTTTAAATGCATGTGTCTGTATGGGTACGCCTGTGGATGAACGAAGGTATGCGAATGCATATGCAAACATTTTTTAAGAATCCTGTCAAAAGCTTCGTTTGTTTCTTCTGCACCAATTGCTCAAATTTCCTGTCATTTGCGAAAAAAAGCTATGCAAAAATATAACAACAATAACAGCAACAAGAACAACTACAATATGCAAAGAAAAAAAGAAAACGAAAATAAATTAAAAAGCAAAACAAAAAAAAAAAACAAAAAGTGAAATAAAATATAATTCATGCTGCTTCGCTATAATACCTTCTACGGTAGGTATGCAATGGCAGGCCAGGCCAGGGGGTTAAACATATCATTGACAATACACCAAATCAGTTGTTTTTGTTGTTGTAATTCATAAGTTATATATAATATGTGTAGAAATAATAATTAAAAATATTGCCAAAGTATGGCGCAGCGATAGGTTTGAGATGATACCGGCATACATACGTACACATCTGTACATAAGTACGTTACAAATGATTGTGCATATATATATACATATAGATGCACAGTGTGTGTGTGTGTGTGTGTGTGTGTGTGTGTGTGTGTGTGTGTGTGTGTGTGTGTGTGTGTGTGTGTATGCGTGTATGTGAACTTGTGCGAGTATACGATATATATAACATGATATTTCAATGACTGTTGGTGTTGAGTAGTCGACACTCCATATAATACTTATGTTTTTTTATATCGTTATTGGTGTTGTTTTTGCATAAAATTTTATTTATCCTATAACATGTTGATGACACAAATGGTGGTGGTTGCTGTTATTGCTGATATTTGTTACCACATTATAATATATAAACATACTATTTTCTGTTTCATTCATACACACACATACATATATGTAAGAATTATATCATTTCACATTACACACTTATTTGGCTAAAGGTATGAATCTGAGCCAGCATATGAGCGCAAGTTCTTAGATGTGTACGAAATGTCACTTGAAGTGTTGAAAATTTCACTTAAAAATGGAATTTTTAGAGTTTAATATCGACAAAACCAATTACTATACAGTATTCTTCAGTTAATTGAGAAAATAATTTACTTCAGCACATCTCCTTGGAAAGGATATTTTCTTACATGTATTTATTTAAAATTTTTAGTGCATTAATAATATGTGAAGCTTAAGGTTACGCTTCTCTCTTCCTACCGGTCGGCCTTAGTGATCCGAGCCATATACGGTAATACCAGAAATTCGATAAAAGTTCTACGAAAATTAACAGGCAATCAACTCATTTTTTATGATACATAATTTGACAGAAGAGAAGAAGCTCTCTCTGTTTTTAGCAACACAGTTTTGCGTAGTTTACATACAACACGTACATAGAAGACTATATTACCTATAAAGACCTTTTCATGCATAGCGCTCTTAATCGGATTTCCATTTGAAAAACTGCGGTCTCGCTCTCGTCCGTGTGGCAAATTTGTGCCGCCTTACGCCACCACTTAAGAGCAAGTCTTTCAATTTCTTTAAAAAATAAAAAAACATAAAAATAAAAATCATAAGTTCCACACAGTTGTTAAGTAACAGCGTAATCTATAAAATCGGATTATCAGTTGCCTTGATTACAACGTTCGCTAACGTCGACGCTTTGGTTCGCCACCACTTCTTGCTCTCTGTGGTCATGGAGCACGATACAAGATTGACACATTTTCCTAAATTTTGGAGAAACTTTTCTTATGTAATTTAAAATTCGGGACCTTTTTCATTTTTTTTCTGCCATATTTCACTTCTTTTACTTCAGCTACTTTCTGTCTCACTTTTTTTATATCCCTGAGTAAGAAATGAATACAAAAACGGATGAATGAAAAAAAAAAAGGGAAACATCTTAGCAATTGCAGACGGTACTGATCGCGTTCTTATATGTTAAAAAGGATGGCGCATTATCACTGAAATTAGGCTCAGATATAGACAACGTGGAACATAACCACCGTAAAAGGGAAAAATTAGGCATCCCAATGGATATTTAGTTATATCGCGTAATGTAGGACTTTTTCATTAACAACTCGACTATGGCAACAACAAAACATTGACGAAAACTTAATAAGGTTTTCGTTTTTTGAACTCACAATTGAGGTAATCAATAAGTATAGGTATTTCACACACATAGGCACCTTTTTTTTAGTTACACTTAAACATCATTCTTTACACAATCATTTAAGGCTAGTGGATGGATACAAAGATTATTTTAAAAATCTACGATGACATTAGATCACCGAATGGAAGACTTTATTGATAAAATACAGTTCGTCGCACAGGATTAAAGGACCGCAGTGCCGAATTAATATCGATTGAAGTCCGATACGCTGTAAAAAAAACACACATACACACACATGCCCACAAAAAAAATATAAAGTCGCCTTTTTCTCGGTTTCGTGGAAACTTACAGTAAAGTTGGAAATTTTTGTGAAGTTTAGACGTCTCTTAAATGAAAACGACTGTACGCTAAAATGAACCGGTCTGACATGTTGTACATTGATCTGTCCGCATCTATGCAACCATACATATGTACATATGTATGTAGTCATTTTTGGTGTGAAATGTGATGGAACACTTGCCGAAATGCCAGCAAGGCAAAGAACTCTCAAATACCACAAGAATATATCTTTTAATGTGCATAAGCATACACACGCATATATTCATATAAATATACGCAAATTGCAAGTTTAGAATAGGCATACAAATATACATATATAACGTACACACATAAAATCATACACATACACGTGTGTGTAAATGCAATAATATTCACATGTCCCATTCGGTTTTCTTTTTTAAAAATATATAAAAAAAGGGTTTTTATTCATTTTTTTCGTTAGTTTCTTCCTTTGCTTTCAGCATACTCGTCGACTCGGTGAGGTGTCAATTTCAACACCCTGGTTTCAGTATTGTGTTCCTCGTGCTTTTCTCTCTTTCACTCTCTCTCAATCTCTCTCTCTCTCTCTCTCTCTCTCTCTCGCTCTCTCTCAATCTCTCTTTCTCGCATTGTTCTTACTTGGTTCTTTTTCGGTTTTCAAGAAAAAAAAAAATGAATGAATAAAAAGAACGTTTTCTTTAAGTGAAATACAAAAATTCTAAACGACATGTTTGTTGACGTGTGCGCTATGCTGCTGCTGTCAAATTTTACTTTTGCAGACATTTCTTTTAATAGTATTGGATATGAAAGGGTTATATATATATATATATATATATATATATATATATATATAGTAGTGTACATAGTGTATGTATATATGTGTGTGTTAATATTTCCTCCCTCTTTAAAACGTCTCTGTGCACACACTTATATATAAATTAATGCGTACTCGCAGTACATGGTTAGATGAATTAAGAGCAAATGAATGCCACAACAAATGAGGTGAAATAGGAAAGCCATAAATCGTCACATTAACTAAATCGTAATTGGAAGAAAGGGGACTTCTAAGAAAAGATGAGAAATTCTTTTTTTTCGCAAACTTATTACCACCGCTACCTTTTTTGTGAATCCAACATCGCCAAAGTACTGACGAGCAGCATTTTACATCACGCAAGAATAGATCGGCGAGACATTTCTCTTTCTCTCTTTTTCTCTCTTTCGGTAACTTCACTTACTCTCACTGGAGTTTAAGGTGGAGTGTAAAAGCGATTTGACACAGATCTCAAAAAGCTGATAATGCTGGACTTTCCTCGACTCAGCTAGTAATATATAGTGAGTTGTCAAGAGTAAGAATACCGTTAAGAGCAAGAACCGACCTGCTCGAATATGCATGCATGGACAGAACAGATATCTCCAGGCGTGCAACTTGTCGATATTTTAGACTTCTTTCGGGATCAACGTGTACGATAGGTATATAGCTCGCTCGTGTGTAATTATTACAAAGTGTAATTATCGATGAAGAGCAATTCCCTATTACTACAACCTAATGCAATGTACAGAGACGGAGAAGGACTCATTTCCTTCGCATCTTTAAGCTAACCTAATCGAAGATCCTTAACTAGCTGTTCTAAATGTATAGCGTAGCTGCTCACATGTTAAAGCCATGAAGATAGTTGGCTGCTTCGCTTTTTAGGCTACGCTGCTTACATATTGTACGTGGTATCGGTGAACGCTAATAGTGTAATCCAAAGCCCTGAAATGATTCAAATTTGTGCAAACATCATCCAGCTTTAGCTTATATTCCTTACCCAAATCACTATTTAAAGACGATCATAAAGTGTTTCAAATACAAAACGTTTGGATTACGCTCCGTAGAATAAAACATAATGCATAGAAAATGAAATGTTTATCCTTTACATATCAATAGAACCATATAATCTCATTTCACATATTTATGTGTAATGTATGAAAAATAAAACAATAAACAAATAAATGAAAAAAGAACGAGAACAGAAAGAAACTGAAAGAAACAATATAGCGACGATTACTTACTTTAAACCGTCTAGACACCTTGAATACATGTCTTAACTGCACTTATTTGCATAAGGAGATAGAGTGAAGGCAGAGAAATGTTCCTTCGCACATATGGCAGCGTTACAGAGGCATATGCATACACAGTTAACATAAAATAAGGATTACCGAGGAAAACATATCCTTTTCAAAAGTTAATTACTGCGTATTGAAATTCTGTTAAAACAACACATGTGAAGGGTGAATATTTATACATAGTACATATGTGCTTGCGTGTGTGTGTGTGTGTGTGTGTGTGTGTTTATTTAAGCGTGCGAATATGTAACAGAGGCAAAAACGTGTCGGATTTTAGAATTTTCTTTTTATTTTTTCAATACTCAACAAAGAACTACACCGACCACGACGACAGCAACATCAACCAGCAAGAATCATTCATTAATAGCATTGCGCCCGCATATTTGTGGCTAAGGTTTCTTCGCTCAGCGCAAGTACACGTAGAAAAGATCTTATTCTGGTCTAGTAAATTTTATACTGCGTCCAATAGAAAGCAAAGTTTGTCTTTATCCCTAAGAGCATTATGAGAAACTGCAGCAGCGTAGAAAGTGCACAACGAACGGGGAACAAGAAGGGAAGTGAGAAAGTGTAGAAAATTTATTTATTTTTTGTTTTTTTTTCTATCTATCTAGAGAACACTTCAATGAATTGTGTGAAAATCGATTGTGCGTAAATTTTTAATGCAATTAGTTGAAGCGTATTAACTAAATACATCAGCATGCACTCACACACGCTACGCAAGCTTTTGCGGTTAGTTATGCAAACGCATTGAAATGCTTATGTAAATTTAATTATTGCCTTTTTCTCTCGTTATTTGAAAATCTTATATGGTTCCAACAAAGCCGTAATACAGTTGGCTAACTAAGCAGAGGAGGATAAGTTACTCAAAGTTAAAAGAGAGCCGAAACGACTTTTGGGCACCGGTATTCTCTGTACACCCACCGTCCTATGGTTGTCGCGAAGGCCTATAGGTAAAGAAAAATGAGCGAGAACGAGTGGTGTTTGTGTATGCGCTTAACTTGAAACTGAGAATAACTGGAATAGTTGTCCACAGTTTGGCGATTGGGCTGTTAAGCAACGCGTACATTAAGGTAATGTGCCTTCTAATATATGGATAGCTTCTGGGCTGGGTGGGTGAGCATGCTGGGAAAACGAGTAATTCTATTAAAGGACTTTATTGATGGCCAAATTTCTTTCATCGGGGATGTTAGACATGCTCTCGTCTTCAATGAATGTGTGCACGGAATCGTTTGCCTTCAAGCAAAACTTGGAAACTCCCACACCCACACATTTGAGTGTACTCCAATCTTGGCTACAGATAACCGATGTAATGCTCTCTTTCTTTTCTCTTTTACCAATACAAATTTCTTTCCCTATTCGAAGAGAACATTTTCAAAGAGGAATTTCCTTAGCTTGATTTTCCCAAGCAGACATATGCGATGTACTTTCTTGGGAAAGAATTACTCTTTGCTCTCTGATAGTGCTTTGGTGGAATATACGTTTATTTTCCTTATCACTAGCCCTGCATTTATGCATCCCGGGAATATAAATGGTAACGGAATAACGGATATCTCTAGAATTTTTTGCCAACAAAAAATTCAATTATTTCTACAATGCTTCACGTATCATAAATGATCATACATAAGAGTTGCTTGATAATCCCTTTTTGTTTAATTTTGCAAGAGAATTCATTTTCTGCTCATACGTTAAATTTTTCGCTAGCATCAGCAGATGGTCACATAAGGGAATGAATGGTAGGTAGGATTGTTTTTCTTACTTGCAAGTTTTAAAAGAAAAACAAACAGTTCGGTCAGATATTTTTACCAACAAATCCGCCCATATGTTGAAAAATCATTTTTCGTAAATATGTATATATTTAATCTGTGCATAGCTCTCTGGTCAAGCAGCCTTAGCTGGTAACGAAAAGCAACGTCCTTTAAATTCTCGTAACAGTTTATTGGTGACTATTACAGTTATTTGCTATCTCTGTAGCACTCAATTGTAACCGATTAAAGCATTAATTTCGAGTAGACAACTAGAGCGGAGCATATTTTGGTTACCTAAGTCCCGGCAGTAAAGTTTCGCAACCCAATTTTTCGCCCCTCTTTTAACTTCGACTTTCTTGTTTCTACATAAAATAAGCTTTTATGAGGTGTTTTCGAGGTAAACAATCGAAATGCATGCGATGTATAGGCGTTTGCAAATCAATTTGCAAAATTCCGATTCTTAAAAGCTGCCGGATTACTTAGATCATATGCTGGGCTGTATTGAAAAGTCTACCGGACTTGAAATTTGAATCCGTGAACATTGTCCTGTCAGCCGCGATCCCTTGCCTACTCGGCTTCTCGTTTTTTTATTTTCGTATTGAAAATCTAATTAAACTTCGCGAAGGTCATAGATGTCTTTAAATATTTTCTAAAAATGTTGACACAAATTTCAACTTTCACACACAGAAACAGAGTTTCAGCAAATCTGCTTGCTCTACCACTGTGCTCTATAGTTGAAGTAAAAGCACTTGAAGTTGCAAATCGGATGTTCAACTTAATTCATCACTGCTCTCGAGGTGGGTATTGAAATTTTTAACAATATCACGTACGTTAAACATAACAAGATGCAAGGCACACGAATTTTACATACAACACGTGAACGCTACTATATGTGGACCAACGCATACAGTACAGGCAGGCAGATACCAACACGCGAGGGAAATTTTCAACTTTATTTTATTCCTTCCAGGAAAATATGAAATAGAGAAGATTTACATAAACGCATTAACGTTCAAACACACACATACACACAATGATTTATCTTAAAATCCTAGAGTAGCATAGAGTAATAGTGGTAGTGTTGAAGTGAAGAAGTTAAAAACAAAAGCAATACGTAATGGTAACAAACGAAGAAGAAGAGAGAAAGGAAGATAAGTTGATTTGTAACGTGCACAAGACAATAAGTTTAATGTAACATTTTGTTACGGAATATGTAACGTTTTTGTTAAATTGTTAAAGCATGTGAGTCAACCAGGTTCAAATGAAACGTTTTAACTGATGTATACCCACAACACCCAAGACACACATCGTGATATAATTCTTCTACCAGTCATCAGAGATATCTGAAGAAACTTTTAATGTGTGCATAATACGGTTGTTTGTCTAACCAACCACACATAGGAATGCTATAAAGTGGGTGGTTGACTGGTAGGTCGATTCGTTGGATAACCCGCTCCTCTCTTCGTATTCTTATACATTCTGGTCTCTGATTTTATATTCTTTATTCCCTGTATATCTCGCACACTGTCGTTTAATGGAGAGAAGAAAAATGCAAAGATAACAAAAAAATAAAACCGAAATCATTCAACATAATACAATTTTTTTTCTCAAGCAATAAAACAAATAGCATGCAACGTGTGAAGCATATTAAATGTATATTCATGCAACAGCAGCATGCAAATATTTTAAGTAGATGTGAGCGAGCAAAGCCAGCAAGCGAAACCAAGTGAATGTAGCGCGTTTCATTTTTTTTTTTTTTTTTTTGTTTTTTTCATATGAAACAGCAACAAATTCTTAGGCTTTATAACAACTTATTTTTTCTGTTTATCTCTTCAATTAATAAACTCGGAGATACATTGACATACATGTGTTGTTGTGTAATAATAAAAGCAGTCAATTAAAGTCGACTATAAAATTTTGCATAAAATCACTATTTTGCAGAGCAACGCAAATGCCCTGCTATTTTTTGGCTTAGCGTAAGATTTTTAACGCTATTCGTCGTAATTGTTCGTAACGTTATCGATATGTAGTTAATAATTTGGACCAAGATATATTTTATTGAACGACCTTACTTGTGACATCGCCGTGATTGACGTATTAACACACAAACAGAAATGATTCCAAAAGATTTTTTTATTGTTTCAAGCAACAATACAAAGATTTCAGAAGCAATGACAAAGAGGAATAGAGAGAGAATTAAAAGAGAAATCTACTTTCTCCGCTGAACAAAATTGACGAAATTTTCAAGAGAGGTACAAAAATTTCAGCACCTTTACGTTTCCGAAAGCTAAAATATTCTGTTTGCCTATTCCCAGGATAAAATTGATGTGTTCGTGTAATATCTTAAAAAAGATCACTCGCCAGTGCCAGCCCATTGTTTTTTTATTACTAAAAGCACTTAAATGAACCTAATGTGTATTTAGCGCAGAACATATCTGAAAAGGCCATGTTTCCCAATTTTCTTTCTATACATTTGTAAATTGAAAATAAATAAATAAATTAGCTTAGCAAGTATCCATATTTGTATGTGTAAACCATTTCTAAGAATATTGTGAGATGAATTTTTTTTCTCGTTATTGTCGTAATACTTAGGAGGATTATTGTGTTCAGTTTAAGACTAACGTAGCGACTATGTCTGTCTACATGTATGTAAATTAGGGGGATATTTGCGTATTCGGATATTTGTATGCGGTTGCATACACCTTATAGCATGTTTATGAAGAGCGAGTCTGCTTGGCTACGCATAACATTATAAATTAAGTGAGTCGTCATTATCAGCTTTGAAAACATCGTCTTTGACAACTTGTGTGTCAACAATTGATTATCACTTTTTCTGCTTTTTTTTTTTTTCGTATACATCAATGCGCATATACATCCATAACATTGTACTCGTTTTTATCTTTCTCCGTCCCTCCGCCCCTCTTTCTTTCTTCCTTTCTCAGTCAGGTGTTTTTAGCGGCTTAACAGCAAATGAAATGACTTTTAAATTATTTGCATAATTTTGAAGCCTTCCCTAAAAAATGTTTTTATGCCCGCCACAAAGAATGCATTCGATTTGGCCGACGTTTGTGATGCGTAGAACATGTGCACCGAGCACAAATGAACAGAAGAACTGAACTAGTTGTGTCAGACAAATATTTGAAAGCTTTCGGAATCATTTGCATTCCGGTTTATGTCAATACAATTGCAGTCAGTCTCAAATCGACATCTTAAATACAGTATCAGTTGTAAGTAGTAGCATATTCGCTGCTGTGAATGTGTTTGGAACCGTGTTACGCCTTCTTCAAAATCTTATCTATATTCTCCAACCCACAGTTCAGTTAAAATCAAAGTTTTGCATACAACCTGAATGTATATACTGTATGGGACATCTAATGCAAAGTCTTGCATCTTACAAATACAAAGGTTGGTGGCTTACGGCCGCTACACGACATACAGTTATTCCTTATATATATACATATATAGAAATAACTTTTCAAAATAAGTCGTTATATGAGAAGTGATCCAAAAATAATATAGCTATCGTCCTGAGGCCCAAACATGTCGATGTACAAAATTTCATCCAAATGTCTCTGTAATTGCGAACGTAGTTATACAAAACGAACAAATAAGCTTATGTGGACTCAGAAAATGATTCTGAATCAGTATAATAAAAAGGGAATATATCTGGGTATTGCATAAATTCTCACAAACTTATATGCCCTTGTACTACAAGTGACCAAGAATATAAACAGTGGTAAATTGAAAGCACCTAACAAATCTCTAACACAGATAAGTTCTATAAAACGATCGTTTAATCTAAAGTATTCTACCGAACGAAGAATTTTACGACCAAAAGCCATTCAGGAGTTGTCTAAACAGAATCGTATCCATCCATCAAAGGTCGGTTGTTAATGGAAGTAATCTAGCGAACGATAATAAACATCTATGCTAACAATTTTAAATGAAATTTTGAATTTGACCCAACAGCGACGAAACCTATAGGTAATCGGTGGACCAATTTCACGTATTTATAAAAAACTTGAATTTTTTTCATTTTCTTTGTATTTCGTTTTTCGTTTGCCTTTGCTTTTCTATTTTTTCTTCCCACTCTCTCTCTCTCTTTGTTTCTCCCTCTCATTTTATCTTTTCTCTATCTTACTCTCATTCCCATCGTGCAACATATGGATGTAATATGCTGCAAACGGTTGGGGTACACACAGAACATGTTGTTCACTGTTGTTGATTGACATTTGATGACTTTTGATGGGCACGCTTACGTTTTATTTTTAATTTTTTCGATCTTTTTTTGTTGTCTTCTTTGCAGGTTTTTTATTATGTTGAGTTGAGCGTTTTTTTTTTTTTTTTTTGAAGTTAAGCATTTTAATATGTTGCTGACAAGGTGAAGAACAACAATTGAAAATAAATTTACAATTTAAAATATGCTGAAAAAAAATTTGGTTGTTGTTGTTATTGTTTTTTTTTTTATTTTATTTTATTTTTATCTGTTTTTCCAAATATGCTGAATTGGTTGGCTTTTAATGTTGTTGCAGTTTTTGCTTTAATTTTATGCGTGTGTTGCATAAACTAAATTAAACAAATTTACTGCACGCATTTGCTTGAAAGGAAAAGAAAAAACGACGAAAATCAAAAGAAGAGGAAGAAAAATCGTGTTTTAAAACATGCGTGTTTTATTATATTTTCACAGAAACGCAGACATTAACCGGCCAGTCTATGTATACATAAGCCAATATAGTTATATATATCCCTGTACATGACAAAGTTATCGAAGTGCAAGAAATGTACTCGTTTTGTTGCTGTTTTTGTAGTTAATAAATGCAATTCATATATTTAACTGCGTGAACATGTCTACATATGTCGAATAGTATATATACTATGTATGCATGTTTCCCTAGTTGTCTGTCCCTCTGTCTGTTTCACTGTTTATTCCTATCTTTATATGTGTGATTATGTTAATTGCCTTTTAGTAAGTGGCTGCCAATGATGTGCTGGGACATACTGACAATGGCATTGCGTTTGGTGTTTCTCCTATTAATTCTTCTTCTTCTGCTGCCGCTTGTACTTCGATAATATTGGTTATAAATGTCGTAAAAAAAGCAAAAAAATATATATATAAAAATGCTTATAAGTACAATTGTTATTATATATACATGATGTTGGTGTGCGTGGATTAGGCGTTGTGAAAATAGACAATATGATGAATTGGCACAAAAAGTTTTCAGTGAATCGAGTAGACAAGCAGCTAAAATTCAACGATTTGTGTTTACAACGCACTAGAAAGCGAGAGAGAGATTGAGAGAGAGAGAGAGAGAGAGAGAGAGAGAGAAAGGGGAGGAAATAGAAAGAACAAAAAACCTTAAGCCGATTCAGTCCGTCCATCTGTCAGAACGTTTGTCAGTTGCTTTGTGTTGTAATACTAAATGGATTCTTGTAAATTGCATGTACATACTTGTTGATATGTCTGTGACAACAATTGCATTGCATTCATTTGTTGACAAGATTAGCAATTTCCGCAGCTGTTTTGTTAACCAACCAACCAACCAACCAACCATTGCCAGTCAGTTAACAAACGAAAGCAATCCGGTAAAGCCATCATTATATCCTTAACTCAAAGTTAACACGAATGACTGACTGAGTGGTGATTGACTAACTGACTGAAGGACTTTAAAAAAGAGAAACGAAAGGAAAGAAAGAGAGAGAGAGAGAGAAAGAGAGAAAGAAAGGTTGCGAGTGAGAGACAAAAATGATCAGCTTTAATCTATTCATCCAACTGTCTCGTTTGTCTTCCCCACCATTGTCTTTTTCACTACATTTTTATTGAATAATTTCAAGTTTAAATACGGAACTATGAAAAAAAAAAATACATATATATATATATATATATATGTATAAAAACCAAAGTAAAATTATTGAACTGTCTTTCACACAAACTGGCTGCATTACAAGCAATCAATTTTTTAGCACTTAACACAAACTGAAGAAGATAAAAAATATTATTTAATCCGGGGAGGAGATGTGATGAAAATTAACTTGAATCATGCGATTCAACGCCGACAACCAATGCTATTATTACTGCCGTTTCATTGTTGTTGCATCGTTACTATTAATCATTTCTTTGGCTTTTACTTTCTCTTTCCCTTCCATCTTCCATCTTTCCGCTTTTTTTTTTTTTTTCTTTGGAATAATATGCAATAACAATAATAATATGAAATGCATTTTTAATTAAATTGTTAACAAAAACGTACGTCGGTATGCGTGCATTCATATGCTTCTATATGCGTTCATATAATAAAAATAAGATAAATAAATCGTCAAGTTAATGTACTATGATTGCAAATAGATTTTATCAGATTAAAGAGAGTGAAAGATTATTTAATACAATTAGGAAAAGCAAACACATACATAACAGATGATAGCAGGCAAGTATTATCAGCTTCAATAGATTAAGAAATATTTTTAATTATAAATTTTAATTTAAATCATTCCGTGCTTCTTCGATAGCTTCTCCTTCCAACTATTGCATTGATTTTCTCGTCTCTTGCAAGAGTAAATCTGTAGTACTATAGTTTTTGCAATGAGTATCAAAAGCGGGTTCTTTCCTTTGCATAATATATTTGTTATTCACTAGTTTATGACAAAAGCATTCACTAATTAATTTTGTAAACATCTTTAGTCAAGTCGTTCATTAAAACGCTTCACTATCAAATAAAACTATTCGTGTGATCAATTAGTAAGTCACAAGAGACGGAATCACAAACAAACAAATAACTCTTTAAGTGTCAGATGGAGTAAATCTGTAGATGAGCACAAGCACAAGTTTCATAATATTCGGTAATTGAGCACTTGTTTAACAGACGTTCCAAAGTTGTTGTTGAAAAAAAAACCGAATTTCCTGTTTGCGATTGCGAGCATTTTTGAAAGCTAAGAGACTCAAAACAAAATGGAAAGAGGATCGATAAGCATTATAGGAAATTTGACCCGTTAAATCTAATTTAAGATCTCGCAAAAGCGAGAAGGCTAAACACAGTTCAGGTCGCCCACTTGAGGTTGTGAGACCAGACGAGAGTAAAAACTCCGTTACATTATATTGAACGGTCATTAATTTTTTTTTGCTCGAAGATTTCATGCTGCAACGTGTCGAAGAGAGAATTGCAAGTTCCGCACTCTACGTATTGCCAACTGATGGGTGAAACGATAAGGAAACCTTTAGCTCAATTGCCGAATTCATAATCAGTATCAACAAATTCATGCCAAATTTCGAATGCAATAGAGAAAGCACTGGAACCTTTCGAATCGGTCTCATTCTCATATTTACTCAACGGTTGTTTTTGCAAACCAATAATCGCTTATTTTCGTTTCGAAACGCTTTTAATTGAACACTTTTGCTGCATTAAAGAAGGTCGAAAGCAATCGATAGCAGGTATTACATGGAAGATTAGGTTGTAACTGCCTAGCATGGAATCATCGGACGCATATAGTCTTTTCGAATGGCTTTCCTTTAAGCCTGGAGTTGTCAGGAAAAAACTCTATCCGATGATGACCTTTTTTCCTCATATCTTAGAAGCGTCTATTAAATCAATAGAAAAGGCATTTTTTCTGTAGAATTCGCGGCAGCTTTCGCCGCCTTACTATGAGCAGTATCGTTGAAC
Source organism: Glossina pallidipes (assembly GCA_000688715.1). Classification (NCBI taxonomy): domain Eukaryota; kingdom Metazoa; phylum Arthropoda; class Insecta; order Diptera; family Glossinidae; genus Glossina; species Glossina pallidipes. The sequence continues at coordinate 160,535 of KK499949.1, read as the reverse complement.
CGCCGCTAACAGGACAAAATCTTCTTAATTTATTTAATTTTTATTTATGTTTTTCAAACTTTATTTATTGCTTAATATCTTTACATTTTTAATTATATATGCACACATATATGCACGCGCATTTATGCGCATACATGCTTATGTATGTATATAATAAATTTATATATATCTATACAAATATGTTCATATATTTATTTATTTATTTATTTATTTATTTATTTTTTTATTGAATCAGCTTAAATATGCAAATTAAGTTTTTTAAGCGTTTCCCAGTTGCTTGAAAAGAGCAGAAAAATTTATGTTAAAAAATTTTCATTAGTTTATAAATCAAAGTTGACATCAAGGTCTAAAAAACACCACCACGACTAGAGAGTCAAAGAGTAAGGAGAAAGGGAAAGATGAATAATAAAAAAGAACAATAACGCAAAAATACCACAGAAACAAAAAAAAAAAAAAGAACAAAAAATCCAAAAAAATTTGCACAACTTCCGTCGAAATTTGTTTAGTAGCAGATTGGTGGAACAAACGCAACGAATAACAAGTAAAAAAATTACGTACGCCTTAAGTCGAATAGTGAATACTTTTCTGTCTACGATAAATATGTGAAAACTGTTAGTTGCTCTGCGAGTTATGGAAGGAGTTTTACTTTCACAAACAACTCTCTTAAATAGGTATTAAATTTCGGATCAGGAATCAACAACAGTCCATTGACGGGCCGTATTTGACGCATTCTTAAGACGAATTAATGAAGAAGAACTCAAGACCTATTTGCGACGGATTATTGATTCTTATTTCAATTTTGACGAGTTAAGGCAGTTGAACAAGAAACTTATACGCGGACAGGACTTAGACAGGATTTAGATTCTGATATTAAATTTCAAATCGTAATTCGTACTCATCCGAGAGTCATTAATCTTTTCAAATTTAATACACCGTTTGCTGTGGTGGTGGGTATAAGAGAAGAAGTGTGGAACACTTAAGCAGATATGCATGTAGGTATACAAACACATGATGAGCACATATATGCATTTCGGCGAATTGTTGTTAATTTGTGCATCCGAAATCCAATTAAGTTCTCAAATAAAACCATTTTTTATTTATTTATTTATTTTTTTTTGCTTTTTTTTTTTGTCTTCAAAGCAAGGAAAGTAAAAAAGAGGGGAGGGGAAAGGATGACAAAAGACCAAAAAAACAAAAAAAAACAACACCGACTTTATTTGAAGTGACAGTTGCCGGATTCAAGCATGTTTTGTTTACAGAAATTCGCTCTTTCAGGTTGCCGTCTAAACGAAAGTGTCACTGCCTATACCTTCGCACATGTGAATTTAACATCGGTCTTAAAATTGAGCAGAAACGTTTTAAAAATTAAATTCGCCAAATTGCTCCATCCCTGTAAAACATACAAGGCCTGTAGGGCCAAGAGAAAATAGCACACGCGCAGAATTTTCAAATCAATAATTTTTAATGCAAATGCATATCTCTTTACAAACATAAAGAAAGCTCCATTTTTTGCATTGAGATTGCTGCAAGAAACCTTATTGCGCCAAGATAAGATTCGTGTTACTTTTTTACAAAATTTTCAATCAATTTTCTTGCACTTTTACCTATTTTTTTGAAAGAGAGACCCGCTATACTATGTATGTAAGTAATTTTCACAGCCAACTTCCAAAACCACCTTTGCACCATTAGGAGAGTTCAATGCAACAAGTGGCAGAATTAGTTACCTTTCACACACCCGTCGATATAATATTACTAAATATTAGAAAAGTAGCTGGAAATTTTTCATGCCAACTGTACATTAATATCTGTTTAACAATACCAGGGGAGACATGAAAATTGAAGAAGACTTTAAATGCCCTCGGCGATGCAGTTGCATGTAATTTCATGCTTTTGTATCCTACACCACTAGCGAAGAATAAAGATACACTCAACTATGCATGCAGCACTCAGAAATACTTCAGATACAGACTCTATAAAATGATTCCAAGTCATCATCTTCTAAAGCGATTTAAGCTTGTCTGTCGGGGGCATCCACCTATTTTTAAGTTATTTTTATAAAAAATGGTGGTTGAATGCTACTGCGCAAATTTTCACAACCATTTTCAATCCCTGTATGTCCCTACCTTAAAAAATTGCTGTTATTGGGATATTTCTTAACAAAAATTAACGAAAAACGAGAGAGCGATTGATATTTTTCAAATACACACCATGTAATATATCGCCAGCCTGAGTGGATCTCTACTTCTTTTATTGATAATAGTTTTATTCGTAGTTCTAATCAGTACTGAAACCAATATTTTTCCTTGCCCCAGTAATATTACCGTACGTGAACGAAATTGTATAAAAACAAGTAAAAAGGCTATAGTAGGCTACGGCGAAAACATGCCACAGCAATGCCACTTCGTTTAAGCCCCTGCCTGTGCTTGACGAATATATACGTCATGATCCGTCCATTCATCCTTATCGGATTTTCTCATAAAATTTTATCATTACGAATGTGTATTTGCGCTAACACAATATATTTTAGAAAATATTTATATCATTTTGTCAAGTCGTCTCCTTACAACCTAATTTCATATTACACAACCTCTGTCTTTGACAAGTATACGAATAGATTGCTAAAGAGGTCGACAAATACACATAGGACTTGATGTTTTGTTTTTTAAGCGAAATGGTCGAAAAAGTAGTCCGATCTCAAATCCTTCTACGTATTGCATACAACGTCACAAACCTAATGTATCCCGTGTCACAAGTCGTGTAGGATATAAAAAAACAAGCAAGAAAGTTACATTCAGCTGTAGCTAAATATGTTATACCTACGCATATATACTATCCTTTTCTTGAAAAAAAACTCGACTAAACGAAAAATTTGAAATCCAAATACTCTGTAACATTGAATGGGCGTGACCGATTCTTCAATTTTTGTATAACCGTCGTAGGATCATAGGCTGTTCTCAATACCAGTCTACGCACAAGAACTGCTGATGTTATACTTTTCACGATCGACGGTGTTTATATAATTAGAGATTTTCGCGTAAACAGAAAGACAGACAGACATGAAAGTAACTTAAACTATATAACTGTGTCTTTCTATTTATTTACCTGTTTTATATGCGTCAATATATTTTTTGTTCAATCTATAATTTTGCAGATATTTCAACGAAAATTTGTTACACTGACGTGTTGAAAACGGATTGGATTGGACCATCTTCACGATCATTGCCCGTACTTTAGAAAAATGTTTATTAGAAAAAATATTGTAATTTTTAAAATTTCTAGACGAAAATTGATGAGAATTAGTATTTAGATTAGTATTAGATCGGTTGGGTCACTTTTTGAAGCCTGATCCCAAATATTTTTTTACGCACTAAAAATAAGCCTTTCACCATATTTAGCAAAAAGGTGTAAAAGGTGCAACATTTTGTTATGAGAATGGATTCAATAAAAATTAATTGAATCAAAATTAGACGGCGTAGATTTCATTTTTAGCCTTCACCCTAAGGGTTCTCATGAAAAGTTAAATCCTTTTATTTAATTTCGGGTATTTTATAATGAAAATAACTGAACAAAAAATTGCTAAATTCGGACCGTCTCAGTCCATCTCGTGCAAGCGAGTCTCTCTTACATAAGGGCCCCCATAAACAGCATGTCTTTCCATTCAAATAACACACAGTTTTTACATGACATATTTTGCGAATTGGTGTCTAGGGTACTCAATGGAGGGCTTCGCCTGGTTTTCATTCAAAACGAGTTTTTTTCTTTTTTAATTCAGTGGTTTTCACTAAATAAATATTCTGCCGTATATTTAAAGCTTGTTAAATTTAAATATAGATCAGTTAAGTATTAAATAAATCTCTGCGAAGCCAAATAATATATGCTTGTGCATCATCATAGAGAACGGGAGACAAAAGTTTTAAAAATTCTTTTTCTATTAAACGATTTTGAAAAGGATATAAAGTTGATGAAGTATTTTTTTTTTTTGTCCTCTCTATTCTAAAAATCTCTCATTTTTACTCGAGCAATCAATTAAACGCACTTTTTCCTTAAGGCATTTAAATTAGACTATGGATAAGAGAGAACGGGAATAGGAGAAGTCTAGAGAAAGGCTCTGGAATTTTGAAAACTAGGTTGAATACACATGCTGGTAAAGGCTAAAAGAGTATGTAAGTGTTTGCGCGTTGGCTTACGTGTCCTTATGTAAATGGAAAAACGAAAGATACAAATCAACTTTTAATTAATCAGTTTCATAGAATCTCAAAACAAACAAACAAACAAACAAACAAAACATGTAAGTAATTTAAACTATATACATACAAATGTATCTTTTTGTGCATATGTGTATATGTGTGCATGTAGGCATGTGTGCTTGACTATATAACTGTATATATATGTATGTTTAATATCCTAGGAAAATGTTTCTTTCTAATAAAGGTTTTCACAAACATTCATACGCATCGCATATGCACAGTCAGTAACACCAGAACAGTGAAATAACGAACGGGTGCAGATACATTTAAATGATTCCAAAGAGATAAAGCAAAACGAAAACGAGACTAAAGAATGATGTGTAATACAGCAACAAAGTTTTCTTTTTAATGTGCATAAGAACTTAAGTAGGTGCGTAGCTATGTGCGTGCGTCTATGTGCACCTTAAGTGCAGATGACATGCATTTAACATACGTGCATGTATGCATAGAAGACAAATATGCTTACAAAACTAAAGCAAACACTTGTGCACTCATGCAATTTATTAATGGCGTCTGGTCCTATTGTCCGAACAAGTATTACCTCTGGGAACTTTTTAAAGGTTACATAAGCGCACTACCAGCCCAGCCCAGACAAAACACTGTTTTTGAGACCCAGTTCAGATTACTTGGCTACTAAATTAATAACAAATATTTAAAAAAATTATTTACTTATTTACAAATATCTGTTTGTATGTATTTAAGTATTTTTCTTTTTTTTCGCAATTTTTCATTGTTTATTAATACAACCTTAAAAGAATAATAAAGAAAAGTAAAGCAATTTTGCGATTGCAACAAAGTTGTGGAAGGCTTTAGCTTAACCTTGCCTAAGACTGGCTTTCTAATTATTACGCAAAGATAAACAAAATTGGATTGATACGCCCTTCATTGGCGTTTGACTGGTAATTAATTTCGGAATTTTAATGCAAATATTTAACAACAATAACAACGTGCTTTTTATGCAAGATATAACTTTTTATATGAATTGTATTTTACAGTTTTCTTTCGGGTTTCTTCGAAGCTTCTGAAAAATGAACGACATTCGTATAGATCTCCCATTTGTCAGCACCGCTGGTGATTGCTTTCAAAGCAGAAATCCCAAATAATAGTTCGTAGCGTGAAATGATTCTATTACGAACGAACGCTTAACTCAAATAACAAGCTTTTCACAATTTGAAGACGTTTCAAATAAATTTCACCTAAAGTGTGCATCAGCTATCTGGTGTCTTGAAGTAAATCCACAAAAAGAGAACTTATTTTTTGCGGATCGTCATAAGAAGAGTTGCTTAGTCGAGAACCGTCGACTGGTATCGATGTAAGTCACCAAAAGCAGGCAAGGCAGGTGGAGAGTGTCTTTCATTTCATTGCAACTTTTCCGTGGTCCTCTCCGTAAGCGGGAGTCAACTTCTGTCGAATTAACCTTAATATTAACAAATATATATATATATATATATGTTATGTAAGCGATTGGACAAAACCTAAAGAGAGGTTAGAAAAAATAAACACAAAAAACCAAGCGATCTTTTAAGCTAAATTGGCTGCCTATGCAGTTACCTGCGTTCGAAAGAATTTTGCGAATTGAACTTATTTTGAAAATAAATCGGTCTTTAGATGAGGTGAGGGAATTCAAAAATCAACCAAAAGTTGATTATAATGAAATATGCGAAAATTTTATAAAATTTGTAGTTAAAATAGTTGTTTGTTTTATTATGTGTGTGTATTTGTTTGTTGGTTTGTTTATTGTGTTGTAATGTGCATTATAATAACAATTCTTGTTGGCAACAATTAATTTGAATGCACCAGACTACAAGAGTCTTTCGGGTTGTAGCAGCTCAACGAAGCAAGCAAGCAAGTAAGCCAACGAGCGTTAGAGAACGAGAGAGTAGCGGCGCGTATGCAGTCAGAACAGTCAATGCACTTTCAACAAGACGCCATCATAACGTTTGACTGCTCGTTCGACTTGCCTGATGCTGCTGCTGCGGCTTCTACAACTGCTGTTGCTACCGCTTTTCTGCTAACGATGAAAACAAATTCTCACCAGCACTAATACACACCATAGGCTCTGTATGAAATATATATGAAAACAAAAAAATACATTTGAAATCTGTACGGAACGAAACAAATAAAAAAAACAGCCAACAAAATGTTGTTATTTAACTCGGCAACATTTTACGCCTAACGGAGTTTTTAACATGCATACTTCACCAAAAACAAAAAAATTTCTGGAAAATACTTGCAAAATAAAAGTACAGAAGAATAAAAAAAAAATGAAAAAAAAAATGAAAATAAAAATAAAAAAGATGGAGAATTTTATACAAAAACAACCAGCAGCTAAAAAACAAAAATTCACGTTTTTGTAGGAGAGCACTGTGGCAGAACTTACACCATCATCAACATGATCATCATCGTCATCATTATCATCATCATCATTATCATCATCATCATCATCATCATCATCATCATTCTCAACAACGCCACTAAAATGCAGTTTTCTGGCAACAGAATAATTTTTGTTTTCTTTTTATGCACTGTACTGTCAAACACAACAACAACAAAAACGACACAAAGCCCATATAATTTAACTGCATAAAAAAGAAAACAGTGCAGTAGAATAAATACACACGCACATTAAATAGGCATGTATTTGTAAGTAATCAGACGTTAATGTAAGACGTTGTTTTTGTTATTTCTCCTTTTCAGCAGGATAAAGCGGCCAGAATTTTCATTTTTTCTCTTCGCATTTAATGTTTTTTCCCTTGTTTCACAAAACGACAAAAAACTGTTGTTTTCCTTTTCCTTTAATTTCGTTGCTGGCTAAAAAAAAAAAAGAAGGAAAACAAGAATCTGAAAGGAGAAGAAGCAACAAAAGATGCTTAAACTCCTTCCTGGCCTTAAAAACATTACAGGATAGTAGGCAAGTGTCGTTCCATGAAAAATTTAAACAAGTATAGCAATGATACTTGCATTGCATAATTCACTTTTATTTAATGTTTTTCCCTTCAAGAAAACTCAATCTCTTGGTTAAGGTAATCTTAGTGTCGAAAAGTACCGATTTCTGTCCAAATACTTTTATTACATTTTTGATATTAGCCTGTAGGCTGGCCATCGGCTTAAGTACAGACTGTAGAAGGGACATTTTTTAGACATTTAGACCAAACATCACTATCGCATCGCATCATGTGCTCTTCTGATAAGGATAGCGGTATCATAAAAAGCTCTCACATAAAAAGGACACTTCTCCAAATACATAGGAGAAGAACCCCGGTTTTGTCAATATTATCAGACGTAAAAGGAGCGATAGGTGTGATTTTGCTGCACTATACGTCTCATAGTTGCGCTTAACTCGGTTAAGGCGTTTCGGCCATAGGATTCTTTTTCGGCCATAGAATAATACAAACTCGTCAAGAGATAAAAATCTGGAAGGCATCCCTTTAACGGCTAAACTCTTTTTAAGGTGTCATGGTAATGGTGAATTTTTCCGCTTCCGAAATAAATAGATGATAACTGAAATAGTGCAAAAAGAAAAAACCTTCATATGCGGTACGACCGATTAGCGAATGTGCGCGATAGTAACAGAATCTTATATGGTTTGCACTCTGTAATCTCATGCACTTAATATCATTGTATCAAATGCGATGTGCACATCTTTTATTAAGAGAAGATTTAAAAAAAAAATTTAAAAAATTTTTAGCATTCTCTTACGCAAACGATTAGACTATGCGTTATGTATCCTTCGGCTTATAGCAAACTGAACAAATGAATGCTGCGAAGAAAAAAAATAATGAGTGATATGAGAAAATAATGTCTCAAAAGCAAATTATGCACTCAGACAATAACAAATAAAATACGGCAAAAAACAACAACAACAACAACAACAACGAAAATGTTGATAATAACTCATATGATGCCCGCGCGTATCACACTCGAGAAAGACTTGTTGTAAAGTTATGCAACTCTCCACACAGTTGTGCACATATATGTAGACGCATATGTATACGTGTACTTACATACATAAACATAAGATGTATATAAGATGAATATATATATATATATAATATATATATATAGGCGTGTGTATATAAGATATGTAACATTTTGCTATGTAATCAGACACATTGTGTAACATTAACCATGATTTGCGGTGTTTACAGAATTTTCTTTTCCTTTTTGTTTTTCTTTTTTTTTCCTGTATTAAGCCTTTCAAATGTGTGAGTGATGCAATTGTAGGAATTATTTGCAGTAAGGACTTGCTTTCCCCCTAACCACTGACCCTTTTGTATGAGCCTTGCATTTCCGTTATAATCTTTATTTCTGTCCTTTTTGTAGAATGTGTGAAGATGAAATATTTTAAAGAGAAAAACAGAAAATCACAACGAATGACTTTAAGTAAATATTTACATTATTTACATATGGGACTCCTAAGAGAGTTGGTACGATTGTACAGCTTTTTCGTTAAATACATTCCATAAATTTCTTTTGCATTTCGTTCAAACCAAAGTTGAAGGCAATGCGGACTTATTTCTCAAATAATTTGCTCCGAACATATTTCTCAAGGAAATATCGCATCGATATATCTTTTGAAGTAATCTTCAACTTTGTTCATTTCATATTTTCGGAAACTCGATTTTCAAGTACCCTCTCACTGTATTCTTTAAAAAGGAAAAATTAATTGTGAACAAATACAATTTGTTAAAACATGAATGTCTACGATTCTGATCGTTTAGGCTATCAACAAAATTTTTTACTGACTATTTTAATTAAATTTTTCTTTCATAACTTGATGCGTACCCAAAAAAAGGCAAGAAAACCTCTCGTAAGCAAAAGGATTGAAATTTTTAAAGGCCAGGTTTTTTTTTTTCTTTGTGTAAATAAAAATAAAAAAGACAACTTAGAACGTTACGATCGGGCAAGGACGCTTATAATTGCCTTACAGCAGCACTTTGCCACATACAATTCAAGATTAAGGATTTGCAATGCAATTGTGCGAAGACATGAAGATATGGGATTTATCTGAATTGGTTTGGCAATCTAACATCTAGAGAAACATAAAGATTGGCCTAGGCTTGGCAAAACGAAGGTGACATCGAACTGTCGATGACGTTGATTATCATAATGATGATGTTTGATGATCATAATGCTGGCAATATTCGATCATATTTCTCAGTGTTGTGCACCTAGGGAGCAGTAATGGGCCTAGCAAGTAGATGTAGACTATGATGATGTATCTTCGCGCACATTGGAAATTCTTAAGGAGCGGTAGTAACGGTTTGTACTCGAAGGTAGACGGAAGTTCCATACGCAAGTATAGTCGTATAATGCCTAAAATACTACACTCAGTTTTATAAAATAATTATGAGATACAACGGATATGAGGGACCCAAAGAGTTATTTCCTTTGATTTTTCTCCCTCCTGACAACTGAGAAAGGCTTTTCAGAGATTTTCGTAATGCATATCGTTACCCCAATATCGGAGCGTCATTAAACGTTGAGCTGTTAGATAGACCGCGCACTGCCCAAAGGGGAGCAAGAAGGCAATACGCAAGAACTCGTTCCAGCACTTCACAAATAATGTAGGAACGATGGGGACTGACCTATGTCCTGGGTTCCGCCATCGGCTAACGTTTCATGTTTAACCACTGTGTCATCGAGCACTGTGGAATTAGGTGTTTCCCGTGGAGGTGTCCTCGTTAAACTCTATTGACAGTTAACCGATGACATACGCCTCAATAGCTTCTAACTTACCTACTCTAGAGAAATAAAAAGATATTTTGTTTTTTTTCGCGTGGGCGATGAGAAAGTCAATTCACTTATATTTTTATACGACAATGTTTGTTAGTTAGCTTAAATTTAAACCACAAATTTTACTAGAAAATTGCTTAATTTTATATGCGATCTGCGCCGTCTTCTTCTGGTAATAATGACAAGCGTAGTTTCACCATCTTCCCAAATAACAAACATGAAGTAAGAGTGCACTACTTACGATTACTAAGGTTTGATGCGTAGTTCTTGGATTTTCGTTAAACGAAATTTTGCAACTATGCATGTCCGTGCTTTATTTTTACAAATTGTTGATAAAAAATTTCATTATTTCATTATGTGTTTATTAATAACAGCTTTTTATAGCGTTCACTGCACGAACTCTCCTTGTTAAGCGCATCGTCAAGGCTTAAAAAACTCTTCAAATTATTATTATTTGTTTATGTTTTTTTTTTTCATTTTGTCTTTCTTTTCCTTTTTTCTTCTAACTGTATCATTATTTTAAATTTTTGCTCTCAACTATCGAATACATCGTTTATGCCTGTGTTTTTGTATTTATTTTACAAAACTTATTTTCATTTTTATGAAGAAATACTAGGTGGTCTTCTCTCTACTTTCAATAAAAACTCTTCAGGAAAAAAGTTTTTATAAAATAATTCATCTCATTGCAGGCAAAGACAAAAATTGTTCGTTGTGTCTCTCTGTCTCATGACACATCTGTTTTTGTTTATCTTTAGAAAAAAGAGAAGCAAAAACAAAAAATCGTAAAAATAAATAAGAAATTTTCATTAAAAATCCCTAGCATTGCTTAGTGAACACTATTAAGAGCGTACGTTAACTTCATCGCACTATCTGTCAAACGTAGACATATATCCGTAAATTTACTTAAGCTTTACGTGCACAATTGGCGTGAAAAACCACTCTTCTTAAATTTAAGCACATGCATGGCTTTCAATCTGCAAACTTTCAAAATAACATATATATATATATAAATATTTGGTACGGAAAAAGTAATTTTGTTCATTATCGATTCACATTTACTAAGACGACTTGAATCAAAAATAAGGCTTTTTTTAATTGCAATTTTGAAATTGCGCGGAATATTCTTAAGCTCTTAGTCAAAATGTATTTCGAAAGTCTGCCATTCTTTTTATCAAAAACAACTCTTATTAGCCCTGGCTGGGTACGGGAGAATTGGACACAACCTCTATGTAAATCGAATGTAATAATTTTCTAAATGAACATTCGACGTTTTCTTCTTCCATACTAAATAGTAAATAATATAAAGAATGAGAAACAAACACATTGAAGAACAAATAAGAAAAGAAAAGACAAGAAACAAATAAAAGACTTACGCTTCATGCTCGTGTAGACGTGCAGACAATCTCTTCATTTTCGCCAATGGGAGAATGTTTACTACTAAAACTCCACAGTTGCGCAGATAGACATATAGAACGGTGAACAGACGGACATGCTTAGGTGTATTCCAAATTCGAAACTGGCCAAGAATTTGAAATTCATGGAGATTTTGAAGCTTGTTTCTGTGTCTTATAAACGTGTTAAAAAAATTCAATTTTGATGCATTATAATATTGAGTAGGCGTGGTCAACTTTTTCCATTTTTGTACGCAAATGCTACAGCATCGTCCAGAGAACATGCGTTCAATTCTTTGTACATTTATTTGCTGTAATTTGTGAATAATGAGCGAGGTGTTCTCGGCTTACGTGGTGCTGTAGGCGTGGCCTCCGACCGATTTGGGCCATTTTCAATACCAACCTGCATGCAAGAACTTCCAATGTTTCTGGCGAATTTGAAATCGATAGCTTCATTTTTGCGTCCAGAAGAATGTTTACAACAGACGGACAGGCGGACGTGCTTAAATTGATTTCGAATTTGATGCTGATCAAGAATATATATACCGTGTCGGGTCGGTGAGGTTTCCTTCTGTGCGTTGCAAACGTTTCGACAAAATAAATATACCCCTCATTCTTCAGTGATGCGTATAAAAATAAGGCAACGTGATCCACTTGGTTAATTATAGATAAGAATACTCAGTTACATATCACGCGTAAAAATGCAAAAGACGAGACTTTGACTTGTTAAAGACTGTTTCAAGTGCTTCAAGTGCATCCAAAAATGGTTTTGTAAATGATTGATTGAGTTTTTGATTGATCAGCCGCCGAGTTTGGTGTATATTAACAGTGTGAAATTGGAGAGGATTATTATTATTATTATTGTTATTATTGTTATTATTATTATCGTTATCAGTTTTTGTTTTCATTTTTAATTGTTTACAGTTCAATTCATGGATAAAAATATTTATTTATTAATTCATCTTATGACGCTTTCATTAATGTCGCTCTCAACGCATGAGCAATATTAGAAACATAGATACACTTGAGATGTGGATCCAGCATAGACAAGCACACATTACATATACATTTTCAGATCTTTATTAAGTAATGTGGAAATATATTTGTATTTTACCATCATATTAGTATATGCCTACATATGTTAATATAACCAGTCATTCGAGGCCCGTCAACTATTGCTAGCATATAACAGACATTGATTGACATTTTTGTTGAAAGTTGCTTATTAAAATGGTTGTTATTAGTGTTATATTGTGTTGTTATGCCTAATGTTGCTGATCTTATTAGCGCTCACCATAAACATTTTACCACAGTATTATGTTTAGACATAATCTTTATGTTCATTTGATAAACATGGTCAGGCGTTGTGATTAATATCAGCAAATTAAAATCGAATCAAATCGGATGACGTGATTTGTGATAAATGCTAGAAAAAAGTAATTTATCATTACGACGTAAGCAGCGTAACCATACTTGTATGTAAGTATGTAAGTGTAGAGTTTGTTATTTAATTCATAGCAGTGGTACTAAAGCGCTTTAGAAATTTGTAAAATTTGATAACGTACTGTTAACTCGGCTGTGTTTAATTCCAATACACTAATTAATACATAAAGACGAATATTTCTTTCTAGCATGATGATGCGGCGATAAGAATGCAACGTTGTCTTCTTCATTTTCCATAAGCATGTTATTGACGATGGTAATGAAAGTATTTACTAAAGTATGGGTTCAATTTATCGCATCGTACATTACTATCTTCAACTTAATAACGATAGTTATTGTATTCTCTCTTTCTCTCTCTCTCTCTCTCTCTCTCTCTCTCTCTCTCTCTCTCTCTCTCTATCTCTCTCAAGTTAACGTGTATCGCTACTGGTTCAGTTGTAGCAATCAATACTTGTACAAAGTCAAAATTACATTCCACACAAATTTGTGCATGCAGAAGCTTTATGAAAGGCTAAATCATCATTAATCGAATTTCGCTTTTGCAACTTGATTTGCACCTTAAGAATATCATTATAGTTTACATATATGCATACAATGGGAAAACTTTTGATGATTTGTACATTTTAAATTTAAACTCTGTTGACTATTACTAACGAATACGGTTTAATCCTCAAATTAAGAGTTCTTGACTTACTTAAACTTTATGAGAAATATGTTAACTCACTATTAAGTCTTTTATGAAATTATTGGTTTAACGATTTTGAAAATTCGCTAAATCAAAAACCGAAATAACTATTTAGAAAAATGAATAAAGGAATTATTTAAAACAACTAAAACGCTATAATGGTGGCCCAAGAAGTAGTGCGACACGAACCACTTTCAATAGTGTTCGTCTTTGGGTCAAAACATATCGGTGTACCGAATTTCATCAAAACATCTCAAAAATTGCTATCTGTAGGTTGAGTGCAAGGCAACGCGACGGGCAGAAGAGCATACAAGCTTAGATCCATTCAGAAAGTGATTTTGAATCTATTGTTAAAATAATAGTAATAATAGACCTACAGTCCCTCTGGGTCTTGCGTACATCCGCACCAACGTAATATAACCAACCTTATACCGTCAGTTTTGTAAGGTGTAAAAATATTTGTAACGAATTTTTTTTTTTTTTTTGCTTTAACAATAACAGCTGTTTTGAGCTCTATAGATTAGGCATAGATCTTTGGCGGTGAAACTCGGTTTAAGCAACCTCTTGTTAATCTTTTACCCTCTGAACACAAATAACCGTCGCGTCACTGTCAACTCTTCTTAACCTGTTCTGACTTTGGCTCACATTCGCGTAAAAGAAAAACAGAAGTACATTAACTGGCCAGAACATTATAAAACTATATTTGAGAATTAGTTTAAAATAAATGACCAACCAACGATAAATACGTTTCTATAAAACTCAATTCTTTAAATCTTTGTATCTACTTTTCGATGAAATAAACGAAAATCATATATACTCGACGTCGGTCATTGCAACTTGTCACGATAAAAATGGAGATTTCACTCATGTAAAAGATATTGTCAAGGTTTATGAAACGTTTCGAAATATTCACTTTCTCAGTTAACTTGGCGTATTATTAAGTAGCTAACATAGTCACTTTTCCGATAATATAATGATGTAACGAATTAGATTTGTTCCAAAACCAAAACTGATTTTTTTTCTAATTAAATTTCTTCTCTCTGTAACACTCATAAAAATCAACATACGGCAAAAACACCTTCATCTCTTGTCTTGTTCCTTTACACTTCTGTTTATGTTTTACGATAATTCGAAATCATTTTTCTCACTTGAAAACCCTTTTTTGTGGCACGACTGCATTTGTTTTTGGAATTTTAATTGCAAAACCATAAATTTTACAGTCATAAATTTAAACAAAACGAAAGAACCTACAAACAACACCAATAAACCTTGTCTTTTACCCACATATGTACCGACGATTCTAGCTCTCTATCTTTCTTTCTTTCTCTCTCTCTCTCTTTCTCTCTTTCTCTTTCTCGCTCTCTCTTTCTCTCTTTATCTCTCTTATGCCGGGCAATGAGCGTTTGCACATTCGCAAATATATACACATTGAGATGTATATATACTTACACAGCTCAGCCAGCATGTATCTTTATGCATTTGCTAGTCAGTTATTATTGGTTTTACTTCTTTTGGAAAATACTCATAAGATCCCTAAGGATGTGTTATTTTAGTGTTTTATCATCATTTCTTGTAACAACCTTATCTAGTCGGTAAGTCGGAGAGACAGACAGACAGATTATAAAAAAAATTATTTCTTTCTTTTTTTGTTATCGTTGTAGCTTAGAAAAACCAATCAACATAATAATTTTTAATATGGCTATGCTTCCATACTCATGCACAAGGGTTCATCTTAAGTGTATAGTAACATAAGCATATATGAGTATTTTTATGGCCTCTCATAACTATAATAAAATTTGTATAATCTCTATGTAAATAATTGCAGTAACCGGGTGACCTCTTTTTTTTTTTGTATTCGACTATATATCCATCGAATCATATGATTTCGAAAGCAATAGTGCTGAAAACCGAAATGTTACGTGAAATATATTTCTATCGACATTTAGTTGCACACGTTACCTCGATCACTTTACTGTCTATGGAACATTTTTGGTTGCTTTTCGTATTTATAGGCACTGAAAATATCAATTGCCAAGTGACAGTCGGCTTTCAAAAAGTTTCCTCTAATTTAAACGAATCTGATATCTGTTTGCGAAGCTGTAAGAAGAAGGGAATTGTAGAGTGTAAACAGCGTAGAACTTTTTATGCGACATAAAAAAAAAGAAAAAGAAAAAAACAATAGCAATTAGAAATTTATCATTTCCGAATACTTCGCTGCAGTTAGCGCACCAAGCCACCTGATCAACTCCTCTTAAATCTGCAAAACAGGTCACGAATGTTAAATTTTCTTCTGATGTTTTGTTAATATCCTTGCAAGTAGGATTTTCAATTTTAGTTATTTGTCCAGTGCATGATGTCAGCGGATGACGCATCGAGACTCTGTCAGCAAAGTAGCCAACTAGATAAGACACGCAACTACCAAGTCAATGTTCGCGGATGCGTATCTCATTGTCAGTGGTCCCCTCTCCATCTGTTGCTCATTTCACTCTTCCTTCTAACCGTCATCGTGTTACACGTATAGAGAACATCCGGTGAGTGATTTATAATGACTTTCTTAGTATTTCTTAATATTTTTGGAAATGTAATTTTCAATAGAATTACGCAGCTTCCAAGTGAATGTATTTGATCAAATATATCCTCTATATATATATATCTTATTGTTATTGTTTATTAGGAATGAATGAACATAAAGAAATGAGGTAATTCAATAAAAGGTTCGATATCTAATCGAACAGTAGCACGAAATTTACACAGGATAACTGCAGCTAGATCACGCAATATACGGAAAATTATATTTTCTAATTGCAGCCGATTCTCCTGTTTTATGTGTGATTGAGACTCTCCCTCGTATGAGTTCCACTTGTGCTTTTGGTAACGGCAAACCCTTTATGCTATTCTCGAGTATTCTAACATCTTAACAAAGACTGCAAAAATGATAAAGTTTTACATATAAAAAGTTTAATATCGTGTTACTTAGCTTATTATTTTAAGTTGGGTTTGAAAAAATATCAAGCTCCCTGGAATCGTTTTTTACAATCTCTCATATAAAGATAAAATGGCATAACAAGAACAACAACACAAAGTGATAATGAGTTCAATGCCTTCAGAATTCAGTTTATGGTAACATAAATGCTATTGGTTACGTCGGCATGTTGCCTTAAAGCCTTTCTTCTTTTTATTTATTTTTTTTTTTTTTCGTATAAAAAT
The DNA here is from genome assembly GCA_000688715.1 of Glossina pallidipes. NCBI lineage: Eukaryota > Metazoa > Arthropoda > Insecta > Diptera > Glossinidae > Glossina > Glossina pallidipes. The sequence continues at coordinate 143,826 of KK499949.1, read as the reverse complement.
CGACAATGGGTGCAAAAGGATAAAATTCTCTGCTTAGAAAAAGCGTTCATATTCAATAAAATTAAGCAAATTAGTAAAGGTACAACTCAGCTTAATCTACGCGTACCAGAATTTCATTCGTATCGAAGAAAAATTACATTTATCTGCTTACGTGCAGTTATCATCATCACGATATTCTGTAAAAGTTGTATCATAGTACGTCAGGTCCCCGTTCGGCTTGTGGCGCTTATATTAATTTTTGATCTTAGTGATTCTTGATCTTTCATTTTTAGTCAATTGGTAATCGGACCTACTCGTTATTCCAAACGCAGTAAATACAACTTAATTACTTTTACTAATTACTTGAAATTCGTATCGTCTCTACGTACGTTACCAAAACGAAGATGAATTTGATTTCGTTTTCAAATAATTCAAAAATTATTTCAGTTTAGACATTTAGCAGCAATTGTTGAATGCTTTTATAATAAGCGATAATTAAATATTCAGGATTCAGACTTAGTTAAGTCTGATAAGATTTATATTCAACTATTCTGCGAACATAAGCCTAAGTGAGCATAGTTAAGACACCGGGCGAATGACATAGAGTTACGTGCATCTTTCCACTTTTATAGCAATATATTATCACGACTTGCGCTATTTGATCGAAGCAGGTGAAATCGGTTAACGTCGTGTACTAAAGTATTGCGCATAACTGTAGGCTTATCATTGTTATTTGTTATTCTTTTTGTTTTTGTTTTTTTAGATATTGCAGAAAGAATTTTAAACTGAAAATATTAACAAATTTTCGGTTAATAAAAAATTATGGGAATTCGTGCGTTAAGATTACTTGAGAAAAAAAAAAAAAAAATTAAGAAAAAGAGAATAAATAAAAATTTCTTCGATGCAAACAACATGAAACATGAAACGTCTATAAAATTTTATGGTAACATTTTTATCCGTACACATCAATCAATCAGTTAATAAAAGGTGTGAACAGCCAACTACCACAGAGAGAAAGAAAGAAAGAAAGGAAAAAGAAAGAACTCTTCAGATATCATTACGATTCACTTACGTACATATACATATATGTATATATATATATATATATATATATATATATATATATAAATATATACACATGAAGGCATTACAGTTATGCATCTACATATATCACAACAACAGCAACAAGAATAATATAACGTACGAATTAAACACAGTAAATGAAAAATAAAAAACTTTCAATCGATTACCGCTGTAATAAATTATAAGGAATCAGAATAAAAAAAAAAATCAAATTAGGAAGCAAGACAGGTAGAGAAGCAGCAACAGTAAAAGTCGGTATAAAGAAAAGTAAGAAGTGATATTCTTGGAATTAAAGTGAGAAAGTAAAGCAACCCATAAACAAGGTGGAAAATTAACTATAATCATGCGTAATATGGGATTCATCGACCGTTGCTCGAACAGATGAAACGGGAAAAGCAACGATACATTATCATTATTAAGTAATTCCGTTTCTTTATCTGCTCAATTGAAATTCATCTTAACATATATATATATATATATCTTTATTGTTTCTTTTCCTTTTCGACATGCTTTAATATATTATTGACCTAATTTTCAGACCAGAAGCATAAGAAATATAAACAAACCATTAATAAAACGAAATAATAATAATAATAGTAATAATGATAACAAAAAATACTAAAAATCAAAAAAACATTTTTTTTTTTTTTTTTAATATATAAAAATTGATTTTACCTTCTTGTAAAGAAAAATGAGTTCAATATAAAATATGGAGACTTCGCAGGCTATGGATTTTAAACGCGATTAAAAAAACTAAAAAAATATGTATTTTTTAAAATCACTATAAACTCACTGAAGACGGCTTTATTTTATTTTATTCTTTTTTTTTTTTTTGTTTTCTTTTTGCTTCATATTTGAAACTATGCTATGAAATCGAAATCAAAAAAAAAAAAGTGCGCGATCATACTTTCATTTATGTAAAAGAGAAAGAAAAATTGTTTAATTGAATCGAATCGCTTTGAATCTCATGAATGACCAGAGTCAGTGGCGATCAAAAAAAATGCAAACAGCATAGATTAGAAGTAAATATCTGCATACGCGCTCAAGTGCATGTCTTGCATTCCATCGTCTGCATCCTTACTAAGAAAATGAAATGATTCCACCTGCCACCAAAAACATCTTTTCGCATTTATTTTTAGAGTGTGTGTTGTTATTGTTTTAATAACTTTATAACATAATTGGAATGCGTTCACCTTTGTGTTTTTTTTTTTTTGTCAAAACAAACGATTAACGATCCTTTTGCATCATCATAACATTTGTGCGCAAAGCTTTTATTGCATTATCAAATAATTATGAAATTCTTAACAAATTTTCGCGTGTGCACGCTAAAAGTAAAAGCACTTGCATAACAATGAACTAAATTATGGAGGATAATAATAGCAAGACGTGAAGGGAGCGATGATGATGGGTTAAAAGTGTGTACAATTATAACAATTTTTAAGTGATACTTTTTTTTTGTCGCTACCTCATCTTATTTTATTGCGCGTTGTGATCTGCAAAAAATTATGTCATAAATATATGAAAAGGATGTCTCTCGCCCTATATGACTATGTATTTGTGTTTGAAGTGTGGTGTGAATCACGATGTTTGTGTTTCGAAAAAGAGCGTTCGCTTACTCACTCGCTCGCTCGTGGTGCATACGAACGTGGGTTAACGTGATAATTAAAATTATATGATTTACACAACACAATCGCACATCAGGAGTTTTTGGTGAACCGTCTGCTTGCGTTTCTTATCTGCAAAACGTGATTACAATTCATTTTCATTCAGTTAAGTGACACAAGTATGTAAAGATTCTGAGAAAAATTCATCCATCCATCCATCCATCCATCCATCCATCCATCCATCCATCCATCTATCCGTTCATCCATTCCATCGTAATCAACTCATAATATATAGCAGCCATTGAGTAAAGAGCTTCAGTTTCTTATGGACCACCAATCGAGAATATTCCTTGGGTTACGTACTTGTATGCTACATTTTCTACTTCAGTCGTTTTTAAAGCATTTTTTGTATTCTTTACATTTGAGGAATAAAAAAAAAAATACAGAAAACATCGTTTGGTTGGCCCTTTATCGTAAAATTTCAATCGTAAACTCATATGTAATCCTGACACTTTGATTTTAATTCCGTTTAACACAATTTCAAAGACCAACTCAAAGTCACTGACTTCACAATGAGTTCAACGAAGAATGGTATCAGATACTTTCACTTTGATAAAATCATTATCAACTAAAGGAGAATTGAAACTGACACACACATGTATGTCTGTATGAATGTATGTTTGTATGCACTTAAAAAAGCTGTTTAATGATATATGATTTTCTCATTAAATCATTACAAATGCAACATTGTGACATTTCATTGTAGTCTTAACTACCTCTCTGTAACTAACATTAGAACCTCACGAGATAAACAAACAAAAGTCACACAGAGTATACTGACTGTCTATTATAAAACGGCTTGGGTCACTAATTAAATGAAACACTTGAATGTCTTATTTCATTTGCTATGAAAGCGCTTTTGTGTGATAATGGTTGTCAATCTGTCAACGAATCTAGAAAACCATACAATAGCCATAAACTCATCAATTTAAAAGAAATCTAGCGTCGTTTTGATAGTAAATTGTCATTAGGGAGGTAGTACGATTTTTGTCATGAATTTGCACTATTCATGTGTAAGTTGGTAAATTCGAAAAGGGCTTAAGTGCATTTATTTTAAGCTCGAAGTCTTTAACAGTTTTCTTATATTATGCGTTGTCTGCGAATACATCGGCGTGTAGTTATATAAGATAATCAGGATGAGAGTTTTCTTGGAGAGTGGAATAACGTTGACGAAATCGGTCGTTCATATGCTTGCTTTAACATTTTTTCGAAGATCTGCCTAAACATTGAATATCGTTTAATAGACGTGAGAGTACTAAGCTCAACTTAATCACGGGAAACATATTTACCATCTTTTCCAAACGTTTAACTAATGTGTAAGTTAGAGGAAATGTGGAGCTTTAGGTGAGAAAACAAATCTAACCCAAATTACTTTGATTGCAATTCATGTCTTAAGTACTTTCTTTTCCCTAAAGTGATTTTTTTAATTTTTTTTTTTTTTTGTCTTGTAAAGGAATCTGCAAGTTAAGAAAAGGATGGAAAACAGTTGCACTTAAAATGAGATCGAGAGAATGGGAAAGAGAGGCAGAGACGAATATAGCATACTAAAGAGATATTAGCGATGTGATAAGATTTTAGTCGAGTCTGCTGTTAGTCGTAACCTGTCATCAAATTGAATTATTGGTACGCTTGCAGCCGCGTGCATTAAGTTAGTCATGTTTATTGTATGTCGGTGCTATCGATGTTGCTATTGTTGTTATTGTTGTTGTTATTGTTTACTAGTGGCATTTTCCAGCCGCAAGAGCAGGTTGTTTGTTGTATATTTCTCGATGCCATTTACAACTCATTTTGACATATCAGATTGTCACCTTAAGTGGCACGGTGTCCACATATCATCGTCGTTTATAGTTAGATGACAAAGAATGAATTGTGTATAAGTTAAACCTACTTTACGGTTACCATCATCGGTAACGTTTTGTAACTCGGCTGCTTAGATAGTGTCGCGTTAGCCTTAGGTTAGCGGTATGTATATATATATATATGTATATATATATATATATGTATATATATATTTATACTTTTTTTTCGTTGTTGCTGTTTAAAACATACCAGATCGTCATTTCAATTGTAAACACGAAGAAAGGGTTTCCTTTAAAAATATTATTGCTGATGTCGTTATGCCTTTGCTTTCGACGGGGGGAAAATCTCGATGAACAAAAAAGCAGTCAAAAAAATTTACGAGGGCTGTTCACCTGTCATCAGTTACTCTTAAGTTAAATTGACATTAATTTACTGTTAAGACCGATCAAGTGATATTTTCGTTAGTAGCTAAACGGTTAGATGCTGCAATCAAAATAGAAAAAATAAACATTTCAGTACTGCACCTTCTAAACGTTTTGTAAATGCTTCGGAAACCATATTTTTTTTTAATAAACAAAAGCTTTAATAACTTAATTTGCACGAACCAGCCGCCACCACTATCGCATCAGCCAAGTGTTTCTTATATGGACGGATTCTACCATCGTCTCGCTTCGATTATTTCACATTCAATTCATTCATTATGGGATCATAAAGAGACAAATTGCAAGCATAATATTAACAGCAACGAAATAATAATAATAACATATAATAATGCAACAGCAACAACAACAACAACGACAACCGGCATAGCTAATGAGAAAATATGTTCGAATCACGACATATAGACATAAATTTTAACTGACATTTTCGAAAAATTTGTTGTCTTATGTCGACCGTACACTCCAAGTAACACAGCAATGCAAAAACAACAATAAACATATAAGACAAAACATAACACAAAACAGAGAGACGGACGGATAGACGGACAGGATAGACAATTCGAACAAAATGCTATGCAACACTTTATGATAGGAAACCTTTTGCAAATGTTATGCTAATATTGAAAATGACAGTTGGCTGACATATTTTCATAACTTTGCAAGGGTTCAGTAAAGGAGAGGTATCAACAATAACAACGAAACAATACCATGCTATACCATAAGAAATATTCTCATATTCATATTTGATTTGATTTGGTGGTAAATACAGAAAAGGCAAAATACTCATATTAGTCAGTTAATGGCAGGCAGTATACGAGCAAAAGGCGACAATAATAACAATAACAACAATAGTAGCAAAAACAGCAACATACAACGAGCACTTTAACTGTTGTATTTGTTACTTAAAACTTCAATCTTTACGAAGACAAAGCTAGTAATAGCAATGTTGTTAGTGGTTGTATTGTTAATCGTAATATTTACAGATCCAATGCTAGGCTCAGGCAATGAGTTCAATACTTTAAACCCGACACTGAAAAATAGAAGTGTCTGTGTGTGTGTGTGTGTGTGTGTGTGTGTGTGTGTGTGTGTGTGTGTTTGTTTGTTTGTTTGTGTGCTTTGTGTGGAAAGTGAAATTTGTAAATAAACACAACATAAATATCACACCTGAGGGCAACAAGTTACGTCATAAAGTCAAATAGCAACAGCAAATCGAGAAAAAAAGATTTAAACAAACGAACAGCAATCAAAAAACGTTTATTTGTTACTTACCTCGTTTTTCTTTTTTTTTATTTTTTTATTTTTTTTTTTTTTTTTTATTAACTTTACAATGATAGGCAAAGTGATCTACAATAATAACTGCCTCAGTATCAAAGGTAAACAGGCAGAAAAGCAGTCAGGCGGGCAGGCCGACAAAAACGTACTAACTTTTGATTGTTGACGTTAAAATTGTTTAGAGAGACACAAGCAAAAAAAAGAAAAAAGAAAAAAGGTAAACGGAACGCGCCTCCTAAAATTCGACGTCTCTTCTTTTCGCCTCCATTCCCCTTATCATTCTGTTCGGATAGCAAGTGAAAAATATGCACAACAAATTTCGTATCTTCAACGTGGCTGAGTGCGGTTGTTGTTATTTAGTATACCACCAACATGAGAATTGTTCAATGGCTTGTTCATGTTTCTAAAACGTTTGCGGTTCGCTTTTTTCTCTTCGTGTGTCTTTTTTCTTTTCGCCATTTTTTTATTTCTTATTTCTTTCTTTCTTTCCTCTCTATCTAGTTTCGTTTATAATTCCCTACAGTCATCAGGCATTAGCAACCATGCACACAGGTTTTATATTTGCTGCCTCTATATCCTATTGACTATTTGAATGGCAATTTAAAGTAATCAAATCACAATAAAATGCTATCGATGGTTTCGCTTAAAAATCGCATGAATTTGAAAATTTGTTGAATGACGCAACGAGCAAGTGAGCCACACACAAGACACAGACAGCCATTCGCAATTGGCTGGCAACACCACCACAATCACCAATCATTATCGAAACAATTTTAGAAACGTAACTAAAGAATTTTTTTAGTAGGAGGGATGTAAACATTTACAAGACGATACGCAGTACATAGACGAGGCTAACGGACTGAAAAGCCAGTCTGAACCACGATCACCAACAACATAAAAGAAGTTTACAAAAGTTTTTGAATATGAACACGATTCATGTTAACTTCTTCGGAAAAATTTCATAACCAAAACTAATAAAAGAATAATTGTTTAAGAAGGAACAGCAGGCATAAAAATATTAGTGCAACAACTGAAAAGATGTGAAGAGCAAGAGAAATCTGATCAAGAAAACACCCAGTTTGATTTCTGCGAGCAACTCGTAACGTAAACACTTTTTACACCGTCTAAAAGAGATGTACAACCGATGAGTTCCCCCCTCAAATCCCAGAGAGGCAGCTACCTAATCATCCAATGAATTGCTTGCTATTTTATTGTCCTCAGAAACGTGCAACGGCCAATCGCACGAGTTTCATTATGAATTGATAAGTTGCTTAAAGCGTCCGGAAAGAGAGGAAAGAGTAAAAAGTTTATGCTACTCAGTTGTAAAAATGACTTCGAAGAAAATAAAATGAAAAAATAAAAATTACAAGCCTAAATTTTATAACTAACCGCAGAAATTTTGGCTCATCACAGTATTCGTTCGACTAAGTGATTTGTTAGGTCCTTGCTATTGTTCTTAAAAGAAATTTAAAGAAATCTTTGAAAGGATAAATCGCTGCAACAGCCTGATAGGGCAGGAGGTTTTTTCACATTTTCGTTTTGGGACAGAATGAAAGGGAAATATGAATGAAATAGGGTAACAATATTTGACGAGTTTATGAGATGTACCGCGCAGTGCTAGCAAAAAGAAAATGTCAACACCGGAACAACACATTCTCTAAGATATTTTTCGCCTAAGGGCCTTAAAGGGCACACAGAATGATCGGTCCAACTTGAAATTAAAAAAAAAAAAAAAAATCATTTAATTTACATCCCATCGTCTATATATGCAAAAGTACCTAAGAGTTTTTCGGAAAATTCATTTTTATGTAAGTGGCGAGTGTATGAGAGAAAAGGTGCAATTTTTGTGCAAGAAAAAGGCGCTAATAAACAAGTAAGAAAGTTATATTCGGCGGGGACCGAATCTCGTATACCTACCGCCATGTTTTACGCATCCTACTCTCCAATTTTTTTTATTAATAAAAAATGTTTAAATCGCACAAATGCTACGTTTTGTTTAGAGAGTGTTTTAAAGGTACAGTAAAAAGTTTAAAGGAAGAAAATGAAAATAGTTTGTGTTATGCTGCGTGCCCAATTCCTGCAATTCCGGCAATTCCTTCTAAGTTCAAATATTCTTCCTCGTTCTCGCCACACTCTCTACTAGCTAGCACTCAGTTCGCTTAATCCGGTGCCAACATACATTCACATTAGTGTCGTTATTCGTAAAATATTAGTGAGGCCGTCATTGAAATTGTACACAACAAGGTCAGTCGTTGTGTCCAAAACTTTTTTACCGCTTGAACCCCGAAATTTCACGGAAATTTGTGGGTAATCGATTTTTTCCCATGTAATCTAGAAGGATAAAACCATCGATTTAAGAAAAAAATTGATTGCTTGGAAAATTTGTATTGGCTAAATAGTTAATGTCATAAGTAGCACCGGTCGGAACTAGGGAAATGAACTGAAAGAAATAGCACTGGGACTTGTCATTCGGTTGCTACATATGCAACAGCGAATAATTTATATAACTTTGACGAAATTAACTAAGAGACCGACCGAGATCGAGATATCGTTTAATCGATAACACCAGAAAGAAAACAGATATTAAAAACACCGCGACGGCTTAAGTGAACTTCTAGTTAATACGGTTCGCGGACTTTAAACATAATGGCACCGTACCCTACGTGAATAGATAACTGATAGTCGATCCGCATTCTTCGTCTTTAAATATATATGCACGTGAAGAACTGAACGGAGAGGGCGAACGCCCTGATATCTCTTCTGTTTGGTTCTTAGATCAGCAATAATCGCAAGTCACTGTAGTTTCCATAGGCACAGCTATCAGACGTTGCAAGCACTGCGCAGATTCAGATCACTCGTGCTGTCGTCGTACTGACCTTGTAATGCGATCTACTGACGTACTGGCAAAGAACGTAAGAGCTCTCACCACTCCAATTTGAAACACATTGACGGGATCACCTAAACGTAGCGAATGGAAATAACAAAAAAAGTATTTTCGACCCATGTAGATCTCGCTGCTAGATGAGATGCCACCATAACCTAATCACGTTCAACCCACTTAACTTACAATATCGGATTCTTTATATGTAATGGCAACATATATAACAGTTATTCTTTAAGCTACCTTATCCGTCCTTAGTTTTAGAAAAACTGAAGTCCCATTCATACTCCCACCAAAGATTATGACTTCTCAACCACACCTCTGCGCAGGTGTTTATACATATAAACAAACATCTATGTATGTATATGTGCGGTATAGTTATTGAAGGCGCTTAAGCAGGCGCTTTATATGCTGCCTCTGTGATGTTTGGATATCAAACAATTTTCCACAATTTTCAGTTCAACAATGATTTTGCACGATTTTCATGTTATTTTACGATCATTAAGCATTTTGTAAGAAAAAAAAAATAGAAAAAAAAAGGAAAAATAATGAAGAGACGAATCTCTCTCCTGCACATACCGTAGCAACTAATACTTATACACTTCGTAAAACTCCCCCCACCCGTTGTCTATCATCGCCGAAGACATCCATTGAAGAATGAATTGTTTGTTGTCATGATACGAAAAGGAAGATTATATTGTGGTCTGCGTTGTTAAGCAACAAAAATTGAATTGAATTGAAATGGCAGTAGCGCCATCTGCAAGATTATTTTGTAAGTAAAGCGTATTTGGGCTTAAATAAGAATGGAACTCCATGTGTAAAGATTTCCTTTTTTTGTTTCATTTTAGTTTTTCGTTTAATAAAATTTAAAATGTTTTTTGTTGGCGGTTGTTAGTAATAGAACAACAACTACTTGTCGTTTTATTTGTTATTTCCAAGGGTGTAGGAGTAATAGGACGAGCAGCGAAGACGGGAGGTGTAACTCTGTTGGGAATTTTTCCTATTTTTTCTTTTTTTTTTTCGTTTTTATCTTTTTATTTATTTACTTTTTTTTTCTGGTTTGTTTTTTGTCAAATTTGTTTTAAATTGTTTTTACAAGAAAACTTTAGCAAATTGTGAAACACACAACCACCATTACCACTGCGAACAACACACAACACAGATCACAGTTCAGTTCAAGTGAAACTTATAACGACCGGGCGTTCTTTTTATTTATTTATTTTTTTTTTCTTCCTAAGTTCTGTTATTTCCATGCAACAACAATTGCGGCTTAACTTAGTATTGGTTGGTGTGTACGGTTGTACGTATATGTGTATTTGCTTGATCTTCTAATTCGTCGTAAAACTTAATTCAGCAGACATTTAAAAACTTTTTTTGCAAAATAAAATAAAAAAAAAAATGTAAAAAATAAAAACTTTACTTGAGAATTATTTAAGCACACGTTGTTGGTTACTTGCCGTTTTTTTTTCTCTTGTCATTGTTGTTCTGGTTATTCGTAAAGTTCTTGTTATTGCTATTTGTATTGTGTATGACTGGCCGTATTTGTTGGTATTGTTGTAGATCGGTGATCATGATTTAAGATTAGCACGGTTAACAATTTTAGATAAATTTTCCAGTTGTCTTGCTTTAAAAATGTAACAAATGTTTGTCTGTTGCATACGTGTACACGTGTTTGTGTGTGTATGCCTCATATATATAGAGAGATCAACAATTAGAATTTTTTTATTTTTATTCAATTCTAAAAACGAAACATACGAAATATAAAAAATTAAAAAAAGAAAAAATTGTTACGTGAGTCACGTTACATATGCTACATTTTAACTGGAACGTTTACTATGTCAGTAAAAAGCAAAGAAAACAGATAAAAACTCAATGACCTCATTGATGTTGTCAGCCACTATTTGCGCGCAATCACACACATACACGGATAAGCCAGAAATGTAATAGACTTAATAATGCCGCCCTCTGTCCTCTTCGCATTTGACTCGCAGTAAAGACAGCGTGACAACAAAGTATAGCCGCAATGCGATCAAACGCAAGAGAACGGAACTCGTTTACTAGAACTACCCCAAAGAGAACCACTCCAATGGGAAACGATAAATGATCGAGCCGAAATGGAATGAAAATTAAAACGCAACAGAGTCCATAAAGACTAAAGACGATTTGCGCCTTGACGCTTCATATTCTCCAGGAAAACTGTTCTTGCCATCCAACGAATGCATTTCATTTCGGAAATTTCTTCTTAAAGCACTTTTAGATGTTATTCTAAACGAGAAAAACTAGATTTCAATATTTTGGCAAATTAAAGTTGACTTAACGGAGTTACTCACAATGCAACCAACGTTTAATGGAATATTTCTTTGGATGCTTTAATTAGTTTCCCATCTTTCACGTTTCATTTCCATCTATTTGACAATGTCAACGAATCAGTGTCAAACTGTATACAGCGTAAACAAGGATTATTTTTGTATATTAAATTTTCAACTCCTTCAAGCGTTTTAATTAATTAAATTTATATAAAAACTAAACGCGTACTCAAGGTTAGGTCATGATGGTGAACTTAAAATTTAAAGGTAAGCATTTAGGATGAAGCATTTTTATCAAGTTCTTATTTTTTCTTCTTCTTAGCATTGTTTTCATTTGTAAGCATATCAGTTTTTCGTTTCTGATTAGCTCTAGTTTGTTGGGTTGTAGCCTGTGCCCCAGAGTTCTTAGCAGCCTTCTTCTTCTTCTCCTGCCGCTCTTCTTTCTCCAATTCGAGATTCTCTCGTTCAATTAGCGTAATTGACGTGTTACAGCGTCGTTGCAATTCTAAAGCGGTACGCGACTTTACAAACCAATCGAAACGAAATTGTGGTGATGCTCTGTCGAAATATATAAATAAAGTTTTACTTTCACAGTGATTCAACTGCTAAATATAATAAACTTGAGCAACAATTTGTACAATGCTTCTCCAAATTGGAAAACTATTTACTCAGCCTTTAAAAAGCTTTCAGTAGATAATAGATGTATATTTGCACTCACCTTATGGCGGCACGTAATTCCTCGTAAACATTTTCCTTATCAAAACCTAACTTGTGTAGCATGCATACCAAAAATCGATCTTCAATTTCGGTGTAATTTTTGCCCTTATTGTTTCCATATTGTAGACGCAATTGATGGAATGGTGCTCTATAACGTGACATCTGCGTTTTTCAAAAAGAAACATTTAAAATACATTTATTTTATATTTAAAAACTTCCGACCTTTTGATCTAATGCTTTTTTAATCGACAAACGACGTTGAATTTTAGCTTCGCCACGCCCAATTTGTCCCATAATACGTTCAATGTCTTGCAATTCGTGACAACGTTCCCAGAACACCGCATTATATTCGATAGCTTCCTCGGGTGTCTTACCTTCAACATCCTTGGCTATGTTTTCAATATCATCACGACCATATTTTTCGTTAGCTTTAATAAATTGATTAAAATCACGTTTAGTCCCCGTAGTGAAACCCTGCGTGAGCAAAGCCTCTTTTCCGGTCATCTCCTCTTCAGTTAAAGGTTCAGCTTCATCAATTTTACGTTGCCCCTCTCTTTGTACTTTGGAAGCTTCCGAGCCTAACTCGGGATTTTTCGGTACTTTATAGCCCACAGTTTTACGGAAATAGTAAATCTCCTGATCGAGCAGTTCAAATAAACGGGGCGGAAAAAATTGGAAGTCTTGGACAATTGGTTGTTTTGGCGGTCTTGGCGCTTTGGGTGCCTTGGGTTCTGAAACTCTTAAAGCTTCGCGAAAATAGGCATCAACTGCATAATTAGCCTTCCGTTCACGTTTAGGTGGCTCGGTCCAATTGCCCAAATCATTTAACTTATGTTTTTCACGATAATCTTCGCCTTCAAATTGATACACGGAAGTAGAAGCACCAGCTTCACCATTGGTATCCATTGTGAATGTGCGTAAGGAGCTCTCTCCTAATGAGTCTAGTTTAGCCTTTTCCTCTGCAGTTTTAGCTTCTCGTCTCTCCAATATAGTGTCAATATCTTCGTCAGTAAGTTCAGAATCCTTGGAGGCAAAAACATGATTCGCACCGAAGCGTATGATATTTAACATCTCATCTTTGTTCAATTGGTTTCCAGAATTATTAACCAGACGTCCTTGTTGTATGACCAGTTTATCTAAACGCAGTTTTATCTCGGCCCGTTTGGCCGTCCAAACGACAATATTGATAATTACGCCACAAACAATAATCTTCTAATATATCCAACATTCTAGTCATTTGGGAGAATATCAAAACCCGCGAGCCTTGAGCCTGTAGCTTTGGCAACAATTTATCAAGAATAACCATTTTACCAGAATTATTAACCAAATGAGTATCGGTAGTATAAGGTGGACCGGGCTCAGCCCCGTCGAACAAATAAGGGTGGTTGGTGCATTTACGCAGCTGCATTAAAATATTTTGCAATCGCATCTTTTCCATCTTACCAGCTCCGTTAACAATGTCGATATCCTTCGTCAACAGTTTAGTATACCATTTCCTCTGCATTTTCGAAAGTCCTGCAAATATTTTCATTTCTTTTTTAGGTTTCAACCTCTTCTCGACTTCTGATTTCAAGCGTCTCAAGAGAAAGGGTTTCAGCACAGCATGTAAACGCTGTATTAAAGCGTCATCGCCTAAACACGTATTGGTATTAGACCATGAATCGAAATCTTCAGAGGAATTAAAGACATCAGGCAATAAGAAATTCAGCAGAGCCCACAACTCGTGTAAATTATTCTGCAAAGGTGTGCCCGTAATCAACAAACGATTTGCAGTTTTAAACTCGCGCAATATTTCCGATAACTTGGATTTTTCATTTTTTATACGGTGAGCTTCGTCGATAACCATGTAACGCCAATTAAACTTTTTGAAAACTGATTTTTCACGTATACACATTTCATACGATGTGACGCATACATCCCATTCACCCGGCAACAAAATATCTCTAATGAAAGTATTTCGCGCATCTTGATCACCGATAAGACAAACAGCACGAAGGGAAGGACACCATTTTTTGAATTCATTCACCCAATTTTGAAGGGTGGATTTTGGTACAACTACAAAGTGTGGGCCGGCTTGATTCCTGTAAAATTAGTGTAATAATTTCATTACATGTTACAATTTCCAGATATAATTTTCAGACATACTTGAAATGCTTCAAATATCCCAACAGGGAAATCGTTTGCAATGTTTTACCCAAACCCATTTCGTCAGCCAGTATGCCATTGATGCCATTTTCGTATAAGGAAATCATCCAATTTAGGCCTCGTACCTGGTAGTCGCGCAGCTCGCCATTCTTAATATAACTGGGCGATGCTTCGAAACGAAATAACTCTTTTGTTTGCGTATCTTCCGCCAGAAGTTCTTCATCTTCTTCTTGTTCTGTCTTGCGATGACGATGACTGAAGCCAACAGCAGAAAGTACAAATATATAATAAATAAAATTAAGTACAACGTTATAATATATTAACGGACACTTACTCAGTATTTGAAGTTTCTTTAATCTTTTTGCGTCTTCCCTTCGGTTTTGTAGGACTTTTCGCACTGTTAGTCATGTGTGTGAATATTTCAGTCTGCTTCAACAGAAAATCAAACCGTTTGCTACGATCAGTTTCAATTTTATTATCAAACTCAACTTCCTTCTCTGCCGAGGAGGAAGTATTTTCTGAATTGGTTTCATTCTAAGTGAAAAATGTAAACAGAAATTAAAAGCCGGAAAAATATTAAAACACAGCTGGCCAATCGGCGTCTTTTTCTTGGGTAAGTGCGATGCTTTCTTTTACGAAGCACAATAAATTTTCTTACCGAATTTTCCTCGTTACCCTCAAGCTCTTCAGCTTTTCCTTCATCTTTAGACATTTTTTCTTAATTATTTATTATCCCTTTTTTTAAATTTCAAAATGCTTTCATGAATTTAATTACTTTCTTCCTTAGAAAGCACAAACCAATTCA
>KK499949.1:102514-127694 GCA_000688715.1 Glossina pallidipes | reverse complement strand
CATTAAGTATCTTAAGCACCAACGTTTTTTATTGTATTAAACATTGATTTCAAATAAAAAATGCACACAAACAACTCAACCAACGGGAAATCAAATTTGAAGTAGAATCGTCGAAGTGAAATAAAATCTTGGCCGCGAAAGAGCAAGAAGGCTAATTTGAGAAAAAGAAGATAAATATGTAAAGAAATATAATGGTGGTAGAGAACCAGCACCCATCGATTCAGACAGAAAAATAAAACAATTCATCAGGAGTTATAAAATTAGAAGCGAAGAAATAGATCTGAAACGGGGCTCTTATCAAAGTTCCAAAAGTGAGTTACATGAGCAATTTTTCAAAAATAATCAAATTGTGGCAACTACTGTTCGCAAATTTTCATACAAAATGTGCTCTAAATAGTGATTTAACTTCAACTTAACTTAACTGCGAAGAGAGGAGATCAATTAGAGAGAGAGGGAGAGACCTTAAACACTCTGGCTGTCCTCCAACATAAAGCCTCGAAGCAGGTCGTGAGAGCATTGGTGAGCGAATGCAATTCATCATCCTGATCAAGAATGGGACATTTCCTGAAGCTCTCTACACGATGTTTTTACAAAAGATTTGTATCTTCGTGTGTAAAAGGTTTAATTGACTCAAGAACTCAATCCTACTAAGAACCACGATCATCCAAGCCTTGAGGGAGGAAATTGTATCAACTGTTGGCACCAAAATACGAAAGCCGTTCAGGAATATTTCAATAACAGAGTACACATACGCCAGCTGCTGCTTTTCGTTACATAACCCAATAATGTATTGTATACTTTATTAGTCAATAAAAAATTTTACGTTTTTAATGATAAGCCTATGCTTTCTATCAAAATTGGTTCTTGCGTGAATTTCGGGACGCACTATATAGTATCGCTGTTATCGTTAAGATTGGTATTTATTTTAAACCAGCAGCAGCAGCAACAGCAACAGCTACAAATTCACACTCCATACTTTACTGCAATAAAAAAAATAAAAAAAAAAAACATTAATCTGAACTATGCTACACAGAAAGCGAGAAAAAAAAAGATAGGTTTTCGTAATCTCTTTTTACGCTTATTGTGAAGTGTATGAATGATCAAATGACTCAAGAAACAAAAGAAGCGAATGAAAGAGCGGATAAGCGATTGAATGAACGAATGAACGATACGATCATAATCATTGGCCACAATTACCACAATCAATGCCGTCAGTCAAGCGCAACAACGTTAATGTTTCAGTTTTCATTGCTTTCTCTTTTTCGGCTGTTGTTGCAATTTAATGGGCATGGAAAGCAAATGGCACGAAAAGTATTATCTGTACGTTTAGCTGTACAATCATAATAACTCTTCTTTTTTCTTTTTTCTCTTTTTTTTTTTTTTTCTTTTTAATACGGATTACTGTAGTTTTCTTACGACGAGAACTAGGTTTAAAAAATTCTTGAATGCATTAATACATGAAGCGATTCAATCCAACTCTGAGGTGCAGGATCGATTTTGCTTCGTCCGTTTTATTGTGTAGTAAAAATAACTGAAAAGAACAGCATGATAGTTAATAAAAAGTGTACGCAATGTCCCGTTTAAATCGTAGTTTAAATAAGCGACGTGCCAAGCTCCTTTAACTGTGGGTGTATCAATGGCCGGTTGATAAAAATGAAAACGGTTTAGTTCATTGACTGGCGGTTGGATATCTATGTGAGAAACGGGGGTCTTCAAAATGTCATCCACAAACTTGAAGCGACTGATCGTGAACCCTCTTTATTGTCATAGAAATATTAAAATACAACAACTCAGAAATTAACCTACAACGCATATCGCAACCTATTAACATTACGCAGCTTCCGTTCACATCCATTGAATGAATAGGGTCGTTGTTTTAAAATGATATACGTACAACACACAGTCGCTTTCGTCGTCTCTATAAATTTAACTACGAAAACTGCGATTTCGTTGCTCATAGACAATCGTAAAAGCGATCGTATAAGAGCTGAAGGGTCTGAAGGGACTGAAGGGACTGAAGCAGAGAAGTTTCAAATGCTGGGAACCAAATAGATTGCCCACCGCAATGCCGTCAGTATCTATATGTTCTTTCTATATGTCTTCGATTCATCTGAGAAAAAAAGGTGAAATATCCTTAAATTGAGCTCCAGATTTTAAATGACTCTTGTCAAGTTCGGCATCTTTTATCCGATTCAATAAATTTATCGAAATTAGTTGTGTAAAAAGTTTGATGCTCGTGCGAGTAATGAAAAATAGCTTTTCCTATCCGAAACAAAGTATGGGGTTCCTCAACCTATACCCAACTACCCGGCTAACATCTTACGTTAGCATTAAATACGTTTTGAACGGAATTCCCTTTTTGGGAAAACATGAGAACGGATCTACTATTCATCTTACGGAATTTGTTATTTTCCAATTATTTGAATCTTTTAAAGGACGTAACAGAAGGTTTACAACAAATAATTTTTTGACGAGCTTATCACTAACTGCAAGATTATTTAAAAAAAAAGAAAACAACTATTATTGGAAACCTTAAAGTAAAACTTGCCGGAAAGACAAAAGAAGGCATGACACGCTTCTCAACAAAGCCACATAAATGTTGGGCAGTTCACGAATGCAAACCCAAAGAAAGATAAAATCCTCTTACTTAACTCAAAATACGAATAAATATAAAATCTAACAAAGGTGATAAACGAACTCTTGAAAAAATTGCGCTCTATGATAGGAGAACTAATTCTGTTTTGGACGTGTGGTACACACGCCAATATGCCAATGATATGCCAATTGCAAAATCGATTACAAACTATGTTTAAGCTATTCACAGAACATGCTGGAGATTATCAAGATGAGCCACAGGATGGACAAAAAGGAAAGATCATAGGCTTTAAACACCTGCTTCAAATCGAAAGAATACGTGTGTGGGAAGTGTACCTACCTTTCAGATTCAAATAATTTGCAAAATACATGCTGGAAAGTTTGCAGAATAAACGAAAAACAATTTTCATATCCTTGTGCCGTTTGTTATGGTATTTTTTTGAATTAATTGCATAAATATTCAAGGATCTAAGTAAAAATGTACATCCACCGGGTTTATAATGCGTGTTAAGGTTGTTTTGCTAGTTGTAGATGAATGTTTGGTTTCATGTTGCCAATTTACGAAAAGGCAATACAGAAACTGTATTAAACTGTAGTATACTATGTATACTGTATTCACACATTTTATGACTAACAGTGCGAAAAGTCCTACAAAACCGAAGGGAAGACCCAAAAAGATTAAAGAACCTTCAAATACTGAGTAAGTGTCCGTTAATATATTATAATGTATGTGTCACATCGTATGAAATGTGTATACGTGAAAAATCAGTTTTCAAAAAGTTTAATTGGCGTTACATGGTTATCGACGAAGCTCACCGTATAAAAAATGAAAAATCCAAGTTATCGGAAATATTGCGCGAGTTTAAAACTGCAAATCGTTTGTTGATTACGGGCACACCTTTGCAGAATAATTTACACGAGTTGTGGGCTCTGCTGAATTTCTTATTGCCTGATGTCTTTAATTCCTCTGAAGATTTCGATTCATGGTCTAATACCAATACGTGTTTAGGCGATGACGCTTTAATACAGCGTTTACATGCTGTGCTGAAACCCTTTCTCTTGAGACGCTTGAAATCAGAAGTCGAGAAGAGGTTGAAACCTAAAAAGGAAATGAAAATATTTGTAGGACTTTCGAAAATGCAGAGGGAATGGTATACTAAAGTGTTGATGAAGGATATCGACATTGTTAACGGAGCTGGTAAGATGGAAAAGATGCGATTGCAAAATATTTTAATGCAGCTGCGTAAATGCACCAACCACCCTTATTTGTTCGACGGGGCTGAGCCCGGTCCACCTTATACTACCGATACTCATTTGGTTAATAATTCTGGTAAAATGGTTATTCTTGATAAATTGTTGCCAAAGCTACAGGCTCAAGGCTCGCGGGTTTTGATATTCTCCCAAATGACTAGAATGTTGGATATATTAGAAGATTATTGTTTGTGGCGTAATTATCAATATTGTCGTTTGGACGGCCAAACTCCCCATGAAGATCGGAATCGCCAAATTCAAGATTATAATATGGACAATAGTCCTAAATTCATTTTCATGTTGTCGACCCGCGCTGGTGGCTTAGGTATAAATTTAGCCACAGCCGATGCGGTCATTATCTATGATTCAGATCGGAATCCTCAAATGGACTTGCAGGCAATGGATTGCGCTCATCGCATTGGCTAAAAGAAACAAGTACGTGTTTTTCGTTTCATTGCGGAGAACACAGTAGAAGAAAAATATTAAAACACAGCTGGCCAATCGGCGTCTTTTTCTTGGACAAGTGCGATGCTTTCTTTTACGAAGCACAATAAATTTTCTTACCGAATTTTCCTCGTTACCCTCAAGCTCTTCAGCTTTTCCTTCATCTTTAGACATTTTTTCTTAATTATTTATTATCCCTTTTTTTAAATTTCAAAATGCTTTCATGAATTTAATTACTTTCTTCCTTAGAAAGCACAAACCAATTCACACACTTGCACAGTTTTTTGTGAAAAGTACAGAGATACCGTAGCGTCCTCTTTTTTTCAAATTGTTATTAGTAAATGTAGAGCGATATTGGGGATTTAACTTAAATAATAAGGGATCAATTAACAAATCTGTCATATCAGATCAGCTCAGCAGTCTTACTCAATATCCAATCTAATTTTAATTACTCTTAGAAGTGCAAGATAGGTCGAGGATGTTTTTTTCTGTCCAGAGAAAATTAAAGGGGCTAACACAACGATGCATTATTTTCGTTTTCAGGTTAAAATTTCCAAACTTAGAGTAAGTCTTTACTCTTAAGGTTATTTAATTGAATTGAACCCAAACTGTAGCTGAATACCTTTGTAAGTAAAGAAATAAAAATTAGGGAATACAATCAATCGAGACAAAACCTTTATATCTCGAATGGGTAATTTTGCTTCTCCACAGTTCGCTAGGTACGTGGGATACACCGTTCGAAGATGCACTTTCGTGCCGGCGAGCACGGTTCGTCCGGCACTCAGGAGTTTGTCTTCTAGATCCGTCACGATACTTCGGGAAAGACACAGCGCACTTGCTGGTCATTGAGGTTTGGATGATTATTATGCTTGTGCAAGATCCTAATGCTGGCGTAATAACACGTCATCTCGGTAAACCCTTCATGTCTGTCCAACTAACGAAAGATGGAAAACGGATTTTAATATATATGACGTCTTTGTTCAGAGCCGCTTTGTGATGATCGTAGGCTGTTAAGACTGACGGACGTGCCTTAGCTGAGCATAACAAAGATATATGGTTCTAGAACTAAATATAAACGAGTCGATTTAAGCAACAAACATATGAAAAACAACGATACAAAAAATTAATGTAAAATCAAATCAAATTTTTGATTGATTACAGACGTGGACGTGCGCATAGGCCTAACTAACGCAATTAAATAAAGCAAATGAATTGTTTTATGGAGCGAAAAAATTGCGTCTCATTGCCATTTTCGGGTGGCGAGTTACACTTTTTACAAAGCTTTATGGAAATTGAGAAATCATATGGTATTGTATGTGTGCACACACATAAAACAGAAAGAAAACAACGCACAAGAAGAAATAAAAGCAATTTCTTTTAAATCTGTAGATTATTTATATAATTTATGTTATCCTTTCAACCAATAAAGGATTTTAAAGATCATTTATTTTTGCACATTGGAAACAGCATAGTTTCAAACGATCGAAATAATATTTGACGGATTTCTTACTTCATTATTACTGCATTCACCGAATGGGTTAGGCCAGGGATGGACAATTTTTTCCATCAATGGGCCTATTTTAACTTTCATATAACGGCGGAGGCTAGAAAAAGGTCCATTTATTATTAAAAATGCGACATTCTGGTTCAATTATCCTGCCTTTTTTTTGCTCGCTCATTTTGTGGACTAAAAAACTTAAACATATTTCTTATATGCCAGCTGTGCAGCATAAACAGATGGAATCCATTTGCAGCATTGCTTTGTACGAGCGAATTGAATTATTGAAATATTAAACCTAGCGGGCCGAATGTGATCCGCTCGTCGATGATTGCCCGTGCCTGGTTCAAGGGGTTAAGAAAGTATAAGAATAATATAAAGGGATTTAAGGGATTTTGAATGAAGATGATTGCGAAATCCTGAAACCTGAACAATCCCTGAAACAACCAACGGTGAACAATGCAATCACATCCATCGTTCAATTTCCTTTATCGTAACATTAGTTTATACAACTATATAAGGCAATGGAAACCTCAACCAATATCAACTTATATCCTAAAATCAATTTTTTTCATAGCATAGCATAAGTAAATCCGTAGTGTTCACTGAACTTAATATGTTTTTGAGAAGGCGAACGTCATAGTCGAAAGTCTTAGCTCTATAACGTAGTAAAACATTCTACTCTCATAACTATAATTAAATCCATTAAGTATCTTAAGCACCAACGTTTTTTATTGTATTAAACATTGATTTCAAATAAAAAATGCACACAAACAACTCAACCAACGGGAAATCAAATTTGAAGTAGAATCGTCGAAGTGAAATAAAATCTTGGCCGCGAAAGAGCAAGAAGGCTAATTTGAGAAAAAGAAGATAAATATGTAAAGAAATATAATGGTGGTAGAGAACCAGCACCCATCGATTCAGACAGAAGAATAAAATAATAATAATAAGTGCGAAAATATAAGAAAAAATGAATCGGTTCTTTTTTGTCATTATTACGATAAGTAATTTAGTTAAAGAGAAATAAATTTAAAGACTAAAGTCTTAAAGCATTCTAGCTAGCATTCGAGGCTATCTATGGGCTTTAATGAAAACTCTACCGCACTTGAGATTTGAACTCCATTGAGCTGTTCACCAAGATCCTTGGCCTACTCGGCCACTCAGGCGAATCGCTTCTTTTTTAAGTGTTTTCAACTTGAGGACAGACAGTGAGACGAAGCACCTGCAGGCCAAGCTGACGGAAAGTTTTAAGGTCGGAATTATGATATCAAACGACAGATGGGCAGATAGCGGGACATGGGTAAAGTAATTCTACTATTCATAGCGCTTAAGTGCGTATATATATTACACGTAATAGTGTAGAAAGACTTTTCGAAACCAATTATGTATTTAATTTCAGTTAATATGCTGGAGATTTCTGTCACTTTCTTTCAACACTTTCTTTCATCGACTCGTTTTTATCTGGTTGTCAAACGCTTTTTTTTAAATGCACGGTTGTTTTCAGACAAAGTTACTAATTCCTTATTAAATGAAAATTTTTTCTTTTTTTATATATATATATATATGCACGTGTGTGTTGGTTTGTAACATTCTTTCTATTGGCATCAAGTCCTTTTAACCTCATTTACTGAAAGTGTTTGTTCTAAGTGCTTTTTCATTTACTTAGTTACTTCGCTTCAATTCTCCTCGATGTTATTTTTTTCTCTGATTCCCTACATTTACTCCTTGAATGTTTTTCTTTTTCTCTTTTTGTTTTTGGTTTCTTTATTTTGCTATTACGCACTTAACATTGATTACTGCTGCAGAAGTTTTTCCAAGTTTTTAATGGAAAAGTTGTCGAGTTCGTTCTAAAGGCTGCACAAAAGTTCTTTAAGGTTTTATGCAAACGTAGCATTTTCAAGTTTGCTCGCCAAAAAGGAAAACTAAGACTTTATATAGGCTCTAAAGAAAATTAATTAATGTGTTTGAATAAAAACGAGGAAATGCATGCAAACGGAATGGAGTGCAAGTTGTTTCAAATATTCAAATAGAAACACTATGAGCATATAATATATTGAAAGAAATTCTTTGAAATATCAGAGTTTATGAAAAAAAAAAAACAAAAAAAACGATATGAAATGAAATCTTTCCAAACTATTTAAAAAACATTTCGCATTCTAGGAAAGCCTATCTCACTAACTACGCTGCAAATGAAGAGCATATACGCGTTGCAATGTAATTAAAACACAAATTACGTAAACTAATTGACAACATTGATGTCATTTTGTGCAGACGCCGTCGATCGTTAGAATTTCATTGAACTTTCATTGATACGATCCCAAATGTAAGGTTTGCACACCAATTTATCGGAAAGTTTCAAACAGAACTCGGCGATTGTTTTCCTTTACCTAAACACGGTAATTGCTTACATATGCTATCGTTCTGAAAATTTTCAGCTTTAATTCGATTTTTTTCTGCTCTAACTGACATCATTGGGCTAATCTTACCTTTTTTTCAGCTTTAATTCTTTTGGGTTTGCGCACGGTATAGTTGTTATCCGATTTTAGTTAGTTATATTGGTATTTATTTATTTTTTTTATCGACCTTTCTTTCCATCACATTATCATGAAACACTAGGCTTACAAGCAACACTAATAGAGTATCAAGATGGAACAGCTTGATCTTTGCTCTAGTATTAATTAAAATTAATAAAGCTGCGAAGATAAATTGGAATTCAACTAACGAAGTCAGCCAGCAACGACCTGCTCCGAGCCTGCGACGAGCTCTGTAAACGCGTTTTCGTTAACATATCAAATTTCAAGAATTTGTTAAAGACTTTTGAAAATAGAATTTGAATTTGCTTAGCGAGTTTGAAAAGTATTTTTATACAGATTCACGAGCTGTCCACAAAACTATTTTGAATTTCCAACTACATGTCAATTCTAACTACACTTTGTTAGGTCGTTTATAGAGGTCCGTTAAAGTAATTGGTAGGTGTCTTCGCCAGTTAAATTCGAACTTAATTTCACGCCCTTAATATTAATAGTAATAGGGGATCGATTATAAAGTAAAATAGGTCTGCCTTCACTTCATAAAACTAAATATTATTGTAATCAGAATACCCTCGTTAAGGCTATAAAAAATTCATCATATTAGTTACGGGCGGTATCGATCCATGTGCTTCTTGTGCAGACGTTCGTTTCGTCATGGGCGATTCACGTGTTGTTTTATTTCTTTGCATTGTATTGCATACCACCAACAAATGTTTATGACTTAGCATGTGAACGGTAACTGCATCAGGATCTACCCGGAGACTAAAAGGTCGAGTGGATGGGGAACACTTATATAAGAATATACGAAATATTCTAGTAAACTAAGGTTAGCTTAGGACTTTGGTTGAACTTGGAAACTGTGACAGCCCAAATGTTCTTGTATTTACTTTCACATTTACATTCATCAATGCGATACGAAAGTAAAAGGTTATTAAAAAATCTTTCCGATTTTTCCGCGAGATGGTGTTAATGTCCATATATCGGCCAACACTCACCTGATTGTCGAAAAGGGACACATGTGACATTTCGGTTTACATTTGTTGTGAAGATAGTTCTCTAATTTTTTGTTCGTGTAAAAAGTTATATTGATTTGAAAACGAGTGAAATATCTGAAGAAATACATGCCGAAAAATTTGTGAAGTGTACCGCAAGAATGCTATGACTGAACGAAGGATTGAGGAGTGGTTTGATCGATTGTGTTCCGGAAATTTCCTTGTCACTCTGGTCAAAAAGGTCGATGAAATTTTGCAGCTGGTGGAGCAACACCAGCACGTAAGCTGTCAGGAATGGGGGAGACATCAATCGCATGACAGTTTGGAATCATTTGAAAAGAGTAGGCTACAAAAAGTATATCGAAAATTTGGATGAAACCGCAAAGACTTTTTGTATGACCACTATATAGCACCTATTCACGTGCGTAGTATGTTCAACTGTGGTCCTTTAATCATCTATTTGTGTGCGCGAGAAAGTGCGATATTTGAGATGTAAAAAAAAAGTTTAAGTTTTTTTAGTAAATTTTTCGTACCATATTTCATTTACAATTAATTCACCTGGCAAATTACATCTTATAGCAATAATGTATTCATCTGAAATGTGATATAAAAGTATTAACGAAAGCCGTTAAGAGTTTTAGTCCAATGTTCGTTGAAGTGTTTATGATCGACTTTCTAACACATGACTACGTGACTGCATTTACTTGAAGTAGTGGACACCAAAGCTCACTTTAAAGCGAATACTTCTTTTCTGTTCTTTTACCTGTTTTTAATTAATGCCGCACAGATACATTTTGTTTACTTACATTTCTCTAGTACTTTAAAAGCATAATAATACTAACTCAGCGTTGGTGTCATTTTGTTTTATTATCAGTTTTTTATGATAAATCTCCTTTGTAAGTCTCTCGTGTACTTTTATTCACATGCCGCGTGGTTATGGCTTCATTTTCACAAAATTGATGCAATAAATGGTTCAATTTGTCAATACATTTCTTCAACTATTTCAAACTAAATTTTAATGCAATGGCTCGAGGGTCTAATTTACAATCGTTGTACATGATTTTGTCTCCCCTGTTGCTTACCCATGCTTACATGAGTAGTTTATTGATCTGATTGCTGCTTATTGGTGTTTTAACGTACAAATCAATCACAGTGATTATGATAAATGATTATTCTGCTGATGTTGTTGGCTTTTCTTATTTTAACATTTACATCATTTAACATCAGTTTGTTATGATCTTCCGCATAGCAATAATTTTTATTTTTACAATTCCAGGCACGAAAATTAGTAAAATAAAAAAAAAGGATTTCAATAAGATTTAATGCCGGATAAATAACCAGCAATAAAAACAACCAAAGTGTGAAAATTATTATTTGGAATCGCGAGAAAAATGCTAATCCATATGTACGAAGTAAAAACGTTAGTGCTAAACCACAAAAACCATAATTCACTTTCTACATTATAACGTTTGCTAGCCTTGCTATCAAATATTCACTTTATCAATAAGCTTGAAACATCGAGAAGGAAGCTTTAGGGACCATATCAATGTATTCATGATCATCACCATATTCTGAGTCGAGCTAGGTATGTCTATCCGTGTGTTTATCTGTCCAAATGCTCTTCTGCATCGTCATATATGGTAAACATTCACGCGAATTAACATTCAGCAAAAACATTGAACGTGCTTGCACGAACTTTTTTATTGAAAATGGGCCGAATAGTTGAAAGGATAAGCCCACGGCACAACATAAATTGAGAACACTTCAAAGGGAAACAAAATACAATTTTATTCATCAACCATAAATTAAAGCGGATACAACGTATATTCTTGATGATTTTACATTACACAATAAACAGAAAAAACCGACCACGCCCATCCAACCGTATAGAGTATGAAAATTTAATTTTCTTGGATTTTTTGTTTTTATTGAGACACAGCTAAAAAGGGTAAAAAGATTCAACAACGACCGAATATAATATTTTTACTTCGTCTTAATGATTTCGATAATCGTCATTGGCTTAACCTTACTTTCACACCAATGAATTTTTATGAAATTGGATAATAATGCGATAGAAAATTAGTAAAATGAAACGTGATTAGTTTGAGGTTACAACGATATTAGATAAGTAACGTACTTGTACGTGAAGCTAACAACAAGAGTACAAGCCGTTTTCAGCGGAATCCACCAGAATCTAATCAGAAATCCGTCAATTCCGCAAATATAAAAACTGTCGTCAGCCGGCCGATCTTCTTTCCAGTTGGTATCTTTACTTGCGTTAGCTAGAAGAGCTACTACAACTTGCTGGTATTCTCCACTCTTTGCGCTCCAGCTCTACTTGATTCATCGCACCTTATTACATTAGAAACAGAGCTAGAAAGACAAGAGTCGCCTACGGCATTCAAAACATGTAAAACGTGTTAGCTCTATTACATTCCAGAAACATTTTCGAAGGTCCTATAATTCTTTTAAGTGATTCTTGTAAAACGGCACAACCTTGCGGCTTCACATGCTCATGTTCTTTCTCAAGCTAATAAAATGTTGCAATTGGAACCAACCGCCAATTGCCCTATTACTACACACCTGTTCGCGCCTGCTTGGCATTTATTTATAATTTAATAGTAAAAGTGGATAAATTTGTTGCGATAGTAAGATTGGATTTACCAACCAAACCTGCCGTAAATATATTGAAACAGTTAATTGGTTTATGCGCAAGCAACACCCGATATGTATGTATAATCGTTATATGCCCTTGATTTGATCGACATCAGTAATGAATAGCCCACTTTTCCACATGCTACATTCTTCGCGGGCATATCGCATAAGTTTTCATTGATTTTCAGTAGATTTTTAAGTTTCTTTATTGAAAATAAATTTTCTTTCATATTCAACTTCTCCAGTGTCTTCATCGAAAATAAGAGAATTCCAATTATATCAGCCTTGGAACTTGAAAGCTGCCTCTCCAAATCAAAAGGGGGAACACCCAACCTGGATCACATTTCATATCAGATGATCAGTGCATTGGCTGATTGCAGTTGTTCCAATTCCAAATTCTAAAAATGTCAAGGGTGTGAAATTATATTTAAGTTTAACTAGCAAAGGCATAAACCACAAATTTTAATGGAGCTCCGTTAAGCCGATGACAGAGTTCTGTTAATCGAAGTCTTGGAAAAATTCAAATCAAAATATACTTGAAATAGAACTTTTGAAAAAGACTATTACGTAAATCCTTTATCAATAACCATTCCAACGGTGTACCATATTTGTAAAGTGTCTTTCCGAAAAATTTTGTTTGATTCTTTGAAAAGTTATTCTATATGAACTAATATAGTCTTCGTGTTAGTTTAATGCTCATGAAGTCAAAAGATCTTGGACTAGGAATTCTTCAACTTCTTCACCATATCGCATAGGCAATTCAAAATTAAAATCAATAACCAACTCTCTCAATCTTTATGCCCCTAATGGATGATATCCCACAATGATCCCCTTTTTTTCATATTTGTTTCAATGAATTCCGAGACATCAAACTTCGCTTTACATGGACGATGCCTACGTTTTAGCAAAGGGATAAAGACAACGCCAAACCAATCAACATCTGTACATCTATTGTGCAATGCAATGACTTCTAGTAGAATAATATCCAAACCAATAAGTTCGTAAGGGTGTGGAGTTAAATTAAAATTTTCGAATGATGTCATACATATCTGTGAATTGAACGTCAGACTTCGAATCGAGATTTTTATGTTTTCAAACTCAAAACCAATTTTCGAATCGATTTAGAAATCTCTGTCCGAATTGCAGGTGTCCCTTAAAATCATTAATAAAATTAGTTCGTATATAGACCAAGTCCAATCTATTAAACATAAAAGTCAAATAAAAGAAAAATCTCCAGAACAACAGAACGTGCCTCTAACGTTTGATTTTACTATGTGGATGATTTATGGCAATAATTTTCTTTAATCAGTTTTTATATGTAAATGCATTCGATCAGTGTGGCCTATAAACTCTGTCTATCAGCCGCGACTAAATGAATGAGTATTTCTTTTATGTAAAGGAAAGGCAAGAAATAAAACAGCAATCGTTATAAAATGCGAAACAATCGAAACAATAATAATTCTTTATACTATAACCGCTTTAAGGTCTTGTAAAAGCATTTTTAAGGAAAAGTTTTTTTTTATTTTGTTTTAAACAAATGAAATTAATTAGTTAAACCTAATTCGCATGAATAACTAATATGAACCTCAAGTGCAGACAATTGCTATGTGCAATAAGAACTGAATTTGAAACATAATATAAAATGTATGCGGCTTTGTCCGAAAATATGATTACCACCATCTCACCGATGATATTCAATTTCAAAGAATCGTTTACTCATTATATCCTTCATATATCGTATTGTTCATATCGTATATCAAATGTTTCAAAACACTTTATAATATGATTTCACAACACTTTATAGTATAAAATACAATATGTAATTATATATGTATATAGGTATTGAACTTGACGCGAGATTTTATGAACGAAGAAACTTAGTACCTAATCTACGGCTTCATATAAGAAATTCTAGAATTTCGCGGGCTTTTTGAAAGGAAGGGAACAATGATGACTTAGTTTCTTGGTAATGGTGTCCTCGCTCAAGAAGTCGTTTTTGAATTTACCGTGGGAAGACTCAGAAGAAAAACAAATTTTTTGCGTAGACTCAGCTCCAAAGTTCGTAATACCGATAACAGCAAATGTAGTAAATTCGCGAGGAAGAACGTAACACCCAGAAGGAAGGATTTAAGATAGATGCACCTTTGAATCGATTTAAGCTTGTTTGTCCATCTAGTGGCGTCATTCAATCCTATTTTGTTCAACCTACAAGTTGGAAATTTTGAGACATTTTCAAGAAATTCGATATTTTATTCGATAGCTATTCAAACTGAATTAAGTTCAATTTCTTTTCCATCATAGCCACAGAATTTGGATTTTTGAAAATTTCTTAACAAAAATGGTTCAATATTAACATTTTGGCATATCAAATTAATGTGAAAAACCTAACTCGGATGGGCCAATTTTCTGACCATCTCCTCAGCGCTGACGAATATCTCAACGTATCGTTATCATATATAGTGGAAGAGTTCTGACTACGCGCCTTATTCTGAGCGGCCTTCTACTTGCGCCTTATTTTACACCCCCATTCATGATTTTCATAAACTAAGAAGCTTGTGTTAGTGCCAAATGGATATTGAAGAATTGCATTGTTGCCACTTTCGTTTGCTGCGCAAACAACGCAGCAGTTAGGTGCAGCGCATTCGCTATGTGCATCGTAGCGGCTGGCTGCATCGCTTCAGCTTTGTGCAGCGCTGTACAAGTCGCAGTAGAAGTAGAAAAAGAAATAGAAGAATACACGTCTACCCCTAGATTTACGTGATATAGGTAAATATAGGTGACATTTTCTAGTTTGACCGCACTAGAGTCTCAAATTTGGGTGTTCTCCCATATCCATTTTTCGCTAACATATCAAATTTAAAAAAATCGTTAATAATAGTTCCCATAAGCAGAATTTGAATTTGTTTAGTTTGTGTGAAAGATTGTTTGTTTCACATAGATTCATGAGATGACCACAAAAGTATTTTACATTGTTTTATATGGACGGAATAGGCTTTCAAATCCAGCTACATATTTAATTTTAATTATTTAACAGAGCTCTGTTCAGACGTTAACAGAGTTTTGTTAACCGATAGGTAGGTGTCTTTGCTAGTTAAATTCGAATTTATCTTCACACCCTTCTTTTCTTCGAATCCGATCCCGTACCAGGATGAAAAGTAATCTTTTGTATTTAGAAAACAAATGATATGCTGTATTAAGAGAAGCGGTCTAGAATGTTTAGCGATCCTCCTTGTCCGACTATGTTTTTAATTGTTTCTTCTTTGAAAACAACTCATTTATTTCACGACGAAAGCGATAGCGAGATATGTATCAGCTATTGTAAATCGCATTAGAAAAAAATATTTCTTTTTTTTCACTGGCGCAATTTCAAATCATCTGTCTTTAGATTGAAGTAATGTACGAAAACATGAAAATAGCCTAACATTCGAAATACCTGCGGTTGTGTAGGTATTCTTATGTTTTCCTCATACGATCTTCCATAAGACACCATCAACCACGATTTCGATAGACCCCTTTCCCTTTATAAGATCTTCAATATTAGGATTCAATAACGCTCTTCCTCCCCCTTGGCTTTCGACCTTTTCACAAATAAACTGTACGTGTATTGCGCGTTCCACTATGTGCATCGCTGGCCTTCTATGCATGCGTAGTAACGAAAGAATTTAGTAAACTCATCATATTATCAAATCCTTCGTTAGTTGAAAGGTGCAAGTCGCGTGATGCTGTCTGCTGCATAATAAAAACATATGATTCAATAGTCCTTCAACACAATTACATATGTACTTCCTCACAATTATTGGGTTGATATTATATGAAATATTTGAAGAGATCTAAGGGCTGCCCGGCTCTGAGTGAGTTTCTAAGCTCTAAGTAAAGATGGGCAAATATGCCAATGGGTTTTATTGTTTCAGATTCAGTGACATTCGGCTTATCGCACAGAAAATGCGCCAAAAAATATGGCAATAAAACAGACTTAAAATATTAAATATGCGCGAATGTCGCTTTTACGTAGACGAATTTATTGAGATATCCTTCACGTGAAGTGCTATTTCTATTAAATATTTTTTTTCCCAAATTGACCTCGACTATGTACTCGGTGCGTGGGATTAAATATAAAATAATGCGTTCCGATCAACTGAAATTGCATCTCACAAACACAGTGCATCTCTAAAGCTTTATCCTGGATACCACCAGCATTTGTTAATAGTATACAAAAAGTTAAAGCACTGCTCTTGTTTCTTAACTTGTTTAGAGAAAGTCATGTGCATACACACAAGTTTATCACGTTTTTATTTCAAGTCTACCGCATCGAATGTAAGAGACCTACACTCGGCAAACGAACAAAAGGATATAATTTAAGCGATCCACGAATCTTAACTGATCAAGATTATATATATAAATATATATACATACTTTGTATGGCTTCAACAATTACTCATTTCGTATATGAGGTATTTATGAAAAAAAATAAATAAAATATCTTTTAATTAAAAAAATAAGAAGAACGCGAAGATGAGGTAGAAGAAGCAGAGGAGATGCATTAACATACCAAACATGCTGATTGTAAATATGTTATTTTATGCTTTTCAACACCGCGATCTCTGTCATTACGGATGCAGTTGTTATGATTGTTATTGTTGTTGTTTTACACGTTCTCTATAATCATCTTAATAATGTCGTTTACACTACATCTCCTCACACATATGGATGGCACCTCATGTAATACAATCAATAATAAAAGTAATGAATAACTCTCTGTGACTGAATCTCTGACTGAATTGCAACGCCACACACAAATACGCGCATTAAACATCTGCAACAATATTCAGCATAAGAACGGCAAGAGCAACAACCACGGCAATAACAACAATAGAAACAACACGACTAAAAACACCATCAATTTCGATGGTAGTGGTAGTAGTTGTAGCAGTAGTAGTAGTACCAGTGGCCCCTGTAAATCATCATGAATTATGGTTTAAAATTGTATAATTCTACATACAGCCTGGTTTTACCACTCGAACGAATCAACAACATGAATATGAGCAACATTCAAGTTGATGCGATTGAAGAAATCACAGAAATCACAGAAATTAAAATTAAACAAGTGGAAAAAAAAAATACCATAAAAGAATTATAGCCATAACCTACATAATAAATTGCTCACAACGCTTAAATACATATATACTTTCATTCATACATACATTCATATGTATGCATATATGTATATATACATACAGGCAAACCAGCATCAAAAAACAAAAAGCAAAAAAATGACACAGTAACATACACATAAAGCAAAGTTTAATTCATTAAAATTAACCAACCATTAACACACAATTTATGTAAATAAATAAATAAAAAAAAAAAAAAAACACGAAAAGAAAGAAAAAAGTCAGTAATTGAAATAAATTTTACACTTTTTCGTTTTACATTCTCTAGCTTTATAGCCATTATGCCCATAATACAAGCGAGCATGCAGACTTTGACGATCCATGTGTATAATTTACGACAAATACATTTTAAAAGGACATAAGCAGATTTCTTGGAACCGTATACATCGAACGCTTTAATCTATATATATGGCATCTCGATTTTATATAAAATTGCGATAATGTAACTATGGACAATGTGAAATAAAACGAAAAGTAAACAAAAGGAGCCAAGACATGCCTGTAATAAATGAAAACTTAAAGATGAAGTTAACAGAGAAGGGTTGTTGATTAGTTTCACAAGATCCAAAGTTCCTCTTAAGCAGTCGTAATACGAACTTACCAAGCATGAGTAAAAGATCGATTGCTTGTCTAAACTTGTTTCCAGCAATGGCCAATATCATGGAACAGATATATAGACGAGATGTTTCTGTTATGTCATCACTGGTGATCGGTTCAAATGAAATAAGCTAGGGAAGAGTAAAGTATTCGCAATTATTCTGTGATTCCGACGGTAACACTTCATACCAAGTAGTCAGTTCCAGTAGAACGTATAATGTTTATTTAACTTTCACTTTTCATGTAATTGACTTTCTGTACTTAAATTGGATTCGATCGCAAATATATATATATCTATATATGTATACATGCCCCAAGAGACGGGCACTCACGAATTCGAGTAAAGCCGGCTTTGCTTTTTTTTTCTAAAAAAATGAATGCAAGAAAAATTGTAATAGAAAGAAACAAGTATACTAAGAATCCAATGAAACTGGATCACACTATGAAATCTAGGTTAAAACTAAATGCTCGTAAAAAACACGAATATTAACAAATTTATTAAGAAACAGTCAGCTATTAATAAGAAGAATCATAAAACATAAGATTTGCCATAAAAAATTTTAAAAATATGCAAAGTCCAGTAAACAATCCCTTATAGGCAGTGTAGTAGTCACTATAGACTTATATCATAGATATATACTATGGAAGGTATAATCGTAGTTACATCAGCATCATGAAAACTTAAAGAAGAAGAAGAAAAAAAAAACTAAAATGATATCCAAGCGAACGAGATAATCGCAATACCATTCGTTTTCTTGAAGCAACTCCGAGGAGGTCTTTCCCAAAATTTTTAATGATTTTTCTTGTAAGAACTAAGTAATATTTGCAACGAGCGATTTAATTTCTATCTCAGATATAAAATATATAAAAAAATAAGATGAGTTGATAAAAGGCCGATTGTCTGGATTACATGGATATACATTTTTTAGACTATGAATTCACTTTTGAACAGCAATTAACATCATCAGCCGTTTCTTTCTTCTTTTTTTTTTTCGTAAGCAAGAAAAACTGACGAACCTTTTGGCAGCTAATTTAAAATTAAAAACATTTACATTAATCAGATAACAATACACAATGACTTTCAAGACATGATCATGATCATTTGTTGTTATACAAAAAGGCCAATGCTGTATTCAGGAAGGAATTACGAAAATCAAAGGCACTTAGTTTCGAACGTTTTTCGAAGAGAATTCACAGAAATACATCAATGAAAGTTGTCTGGAACAAAGTCAACAGTCTTAATCGGACTTCAAATCTGAACGAAATCTCTGCCATCTGCACTCCCAATGGAACTTTAACTGACGCAGATGAGATTTCTAATTACTTTGGAAAGGTGTGGTCCGAATACTCTTCTGACAGCAACTTTTCCCTTGCTTTCATCGAAAATAAAACTACTCCAATTTCTCTTTCAAATGCTATTGACAGATATGCTACGTTCCTGGAAAATTGTATATCTTCCTTAGAACTTGAAAGTTGTCTCTCCAAATCGAAAGGGAGGACACTTGGTCTAGATCGTACCTCATACCAAATGATCAGTGCTCTTTCTAATTCAAGTAAAAAGAAACTACTGGACTTATATAATACGGTATTTTTGACTGGCCATATACCCTTCACGTGGAAACTGGCAGCTGTTGTTCCAATTCCAAAGTCAAAAAATGTCTCCACCGCATCGGATTATCGCCCAATCTCTCTTTTATCTTGTCTCTCAAAAGTGTTAGAGAAGATTATGGCATCTAGATTGTCTTGGTTTCTTGAGTTTAAGAACCTGATTACAAAGCAACAAGTTGGTTTCAAGCGGGGTAGTGGGTGCATCGACGCTCTCTTACATATTGATTACTTTACGAGCAAAGCAATTTCCGAACGGAATCATGTAACAATTCTCTCAATTGATTTCGTAAAAGCATTTGACGGAGTTGGTCTTCATGTTATTTTAAGACTCTTGAAATCATGGAGTGTTGGAATGTTGGAGTCCTTTCCACTAATGAATGGCATTCCGCAAGGATCTCCTCTGTCTGTCACGCTGTTCCAAATCGCTTTCAACGATCGCTCTCTACGCGGACGATGTATACATTTTTATAAAAGAAAAAGATAACACAAAGGCAATCAATATCCTCGAACGTATTGGATGAGAGATCTCCACATGGGCAAACTCGTCAGGAGCTAAAATTTCTATACAAAAATCGAAAAAAATGCACATTTGTCGAAAACAGTTGTGTGATGCAGAAAATCTACTGATGCATATTAACGGCTTACAGTACTAAACGTGCAATCGCTCCATATCCTCGGGCTCACGTTTTCCAACACAAGTTTCTTAATTCAAACAAATCTGTTCTCGGTGATGACGTGAGAAAGATTTTTACTGCGAAGAAAATTCCAAAGTCACCGCCTGCAATTGACTATTGTTTGTACGTCGCAAAGGAATTGGACATTCCCTTAAAAATTTTCCGCTGTTTTGGTATTAAACCACCATGAAATTTGAAAGACTGCTCCTTTGACATCTCGCTGTCTATACACGAGAAAGAAGATACTCCAAATTACGTCTTCAGAAATCTAATAGCTGAAAAAAACCCGAGTACTGGAGAGTACAGGTTGGAATCTTTTATACACAGACGGCTCAAAATTTTCTGGTCAGCCTCCTGCTTGTGCCGTGGTAGATGCATCAGGACAGGTTGTTCTCAATCACATATTTCACGAAAGTACTTAAGCTTTCACAGCCGAAGCCAGAACTATCCTTCACGCTGCGAACCTTGCCCATGAAAACCAACTCAAAACCGTCATTGTTACTGACAGTTTGTCTGTATTACAAGCTATTCGGAATCCTTCGATTTCGAGATGGAGCACCATCAACAATTTAAGGAATATAATTACAACACCCGGCGGAAAAATTAAAATGTTATGGGTTCCTAGTCATATCGGTTTATTGGGAAATGAACAGGCTGATCGAGCGGCAAAGTATGCTGCTTCTGCACCTCTAATTATGGATGATGTCATGGAAAAGTTGGATCTTCAAAGATACATTGGAGGAAAAGTTAAAGAGAAAATTACAAAAGGAAATCTACAATACCATCATCAACACTACTCTTCTATTAACCCTCAATTAATTCCACCCTTATATCCAACAAATATCGAGAAAATCAAGATCCAAACATAGCGATAAAACAGCGATATTTATTATTATTTGACCAAACGTATTTTAATCTACTAACTGAACGTCGAAAATGGAGAGAAAGTGTATAAAGCCCTCCTTCTTTCTAAAGTTCTCCCAAAACAACCTGCCCTTTATGGCAGCAAAAACTAATTATTACGTTTTTATGATCAAAATCGGGCCATAACAGTAACTGAACGCATAAATTTACTCTGCTAAATTTGGGCCACGTAAGTCTATTCTTCTTTCTGTCTCTTCCCTACCAATACACCTGTATATATATATATATATATATATATGACTCACAGATTGTATCAAAATATATATATCAGAGAATCTTACGAAGAAATTAATTAAAGTACATTACCAGAATGTCCAACATTGTGCTCCAATCTACATTCGCATTCCCGCTGACGAAGCAAAGCAAATAAAATGTAATAACAAATCATCTGTTAGCGATATTACTAATTAAATTAGACTTTGGTTCCTCATGATAGTAAAAATCTTTTTTTTTTGTCTCATTTGCATAATTTAAAGGAACAAACATAGCTTTGCTATAATTTGCGAAAATCCATTTAATAGGAAAAAATTTAATTTATGAGCGCAACTACTGGGCATCATTGCTTTGTAAGCTTGCAATGGCAAGCGTTTCTTACGCTTTAGTATTGACTATCAACTTAGAAATAAGTGAGAAAGTTGGACTGACTTCTCGATAACCACTTCCTCAAGCTAATACGGACAAATCGCGACACTTGATAAACACTAAATACTTGTTA
Organism: Glossina pallidipes; assembly: GCA_000688715.1. Lineage (NCBI taxonomy): Eukaryota > Metazoa > Arthropoda > Insecta > Diptera > Glossinidae > Glossina > Glossina pallidipes. Next base: position 106,036 of record KK499949.1, on the reverse strand, counting down.
TGTTTCTTCAAGTTGACTTGCTGTGGTGCTTAACGCTACAGCAACTGAATTTTAAATAATAGTTTAGGCATAGTTTGAAAACTTTCGAAATTTCCTCATTTCTGAAAATCAGTTGCAACCGTTTCCAAGCTTGATATTTGGAATTCAATAACCAACATGTTTAACAAGCTTTAACCTTCTATTTTAGTTTTTACCGCATTGAGAATTTCAATAATAGCATCGCAGAGGAACCGACCGGCATGAGTTAGTTAACGTCGAATCGATCGTTGAACACCTTTTGCAGCCACCAATCTCCGCTTCTGTGTCTGTTTTGATAGACGGAGTCACCAAACTACTATGACTTATTCTCAGGTGGTGAACACAAAAAAAAGAAGGTAGCAATTTAATCATAGTCCAACAACAGGGAGAGAGAGAGAGAGTTTACACAACAATTTCAAATGCATACAAAAAGGAAATAATAATAAAAAAAAAAAGAAAAATGGAAAAACAAACAAACTAAAAAGAAAAATCCCATAGAAGCGAATCAAGTCAAAATAGAGATAACCCGCAAGACTCGGGTGCAACATACACAACAATGAAGTTGCACTTTGAACATACACGACGACCACCATGCTGTTTTCTGTTTGCAATACTATAATTGTTGTTGCCTTTTATTTAACAATCGCATAACAACATATACATACACATACACTCATTCACCCAAGTTGCTATTGTGCTATGTTGTTTTGCGTTGTTTAAAAACTGTTGTATCTGTTGGTTGATGTTGATATAGACGATGATGACGATGATGGTGGTAGTTGTGGTGGTGGCGTCATAATGGGCCAAGCAACTATCATAACGCTCAACGAAATTATAATAACTCTATTAAGGATTGAAGATACGTTCATAAATACAGTCAAACGTATATAGCAGCAACAACAAAAAGCGACCACAATAACAACAATATCAATAGTTCTTTTTGAAAACTTTATTCTTCAACTACAACAAGTTTTGATGTTTAAGTTTTGTTTCAATTGTTTAAAGCTTACACATGTTTCTCATATATACATAACATATCAGCATACATGCAGTGCACTTGTATCGGAAAAAGGATTGTAGCAACTGTAATAATAGCAGCAACAACAACAACAACAACAACAACAGCAGCAGCAGCAGCAGCAACAAAAAGAAACAAACCCATTGAAGAAGTGCATTTCATAAGTACTTCAAACATTGAAAGAAAACGACTTGATGCTTAGGCAGAAGAGTAAAGAAAACAGACCGACTTGAAATGCAAACATAGCACTGTGGTGGCAATAAATAGGTGTAGGTAACAATAATAACAACAATAAGAAAAGCTACGACAACAATAATAACAAAAAGAATAAGCAATCAATATGAGTGAGACCCTCCGTCATCATGATTGCCCGCTAAACATTTTCTTTTTCATATTTTAAAATGAGATTCCTTTACCCTTCTCGATGCTTGCATTACTTTTAGTCGAACGACATATAAGTTGCGAGTGCGCAAGGTTTTCGACTTTAAATATTAAGCACCGCCACCTCATCATAAAGTTCTCAGATATTTTTCTTTTTATATAATTTGTGTAGTGTAGTTTTTAATGTTGTTGTAGTTATGCTTTATTTATTGTTGTTTCTTTTTATGAAGTGGCGCGCGGTTATGCTCACGATTTTTCATAATATTTTTTTCTTTTCGCCAAAACCAAAAAGCAATAAGTAAAAGAGCGTCAGTGGTTTTAGTGCGAATCTTAGGTGCCTGACACAGAATTCAAAACAACTCGCTTTTAATTTCATTGTCCGGTATGTTTCAATATACGGTAAATACGAAAATTGTTTATTTTTATATTGACTGCGATTTTCGAAGCGGATGTATTATTATTATGAGTACTCCTCTCACAAATAATTCTTGCAAAATTTTTACTTAGTTACCAATTGGCTCGTAAGCAATTGCCAGAAATGATAAAAACCTTGTGGTAAAAGTTATTAAAAATTAAGATATTTACCTGCATAGCGATATAGGTGATTAAAAGAATTTAACATTTTAAAGGATTTTGTGGGAAGCGTAACAAATGTGATACGAGAAGTACACGCAGGTCTGATAAGAGACTAAATATGTCGTATAATCCCAAGAAGATACTTTTTTCCATCATATGTGCTACAAATCATTTGTTCAAGTTTACAAGCTTTCCAAGCCGATAGTTATAAAAATTATAAATAAAATATTCATTTTTTTTTCTCTTTGTTCTCGCAATTATTAGCATTTTTTATGCTCACATTAATATATTAGGTAAAGTAGTAGTTGATCTGTGTTTACTTGCATACGCTTACTTGCATAGACGTGAATATGGTGGCAATTTCAAAATGCACTGTGAGTTGAGCTACCACCAGCACTATCACCTCCACCGGGGTGGTCTTTTAAGTGATCGAGTATGAAACACACGAACAAACCCAGAGGGAAAGAGCACAGCAAAAACAGAAGAAGGCAAAAAAAAAAGAATGATCAGCCATTCACTTCATTCAAATTCATTAACAAGAACAGTTTATCGCATCATTTATTAGAAGATTTAACTGAACTAACTGTAACATAGAGAGTACGTTGCTCAGATAGAGAATGTGTTGTTTTTCTTTTTTTCGTTGGAAAGCAATTACAATGTATTCAAAACTACGTTCAACAAAATCTCAGTCAGAAAGTCTAACATTTTTCTGGAAATTTAATATGCTTGCAATTAAAATTGTGAAAAAAAATGTTCTCCTTACTGAGTGACAATGGAATGAAAAAGGTCATCTCCATCTTAACTCCACAATGAACCGACAGCTCTGACAAAGTTCTATTGCTGAAAATTACTAAACTTTTTTTTGCATTCCACCGATCACATACTCGGCCTAATGAAAGGTATTAAAATTGGATTTATCAGTGTTGCTGCCCATCTTGATTTAAGGGTGTGAACTTATATTTAAATATAACTAGCAAAGACACGAACCAAAATTTCTTTACAGAGTTCTGTTAAGCCCTTAACAGAATTCTATAAAACGCAGTGTCAGAGGGATTTAAGTCAAAATTCAGTTAAAATAAAACTTTTGGAAAATTTTTTTACAAAATATAATAAACAAAACATGTAGTTATGTAAATTAATTAATATTTGAAAAGTCAGTATTTTTACACTATGTCATAAATGAGGTTGATAAAGCGAATTTTGGTTAGCTGCTGTGAGCAAACCACGCCCTGCGAAAAAATGAAACTAGCACAGCATGAATCCTCTATTAATAGCCTTTCTAACCCTGTGCAAGTTATCGATGCAAATACTAATATCATCATCAATCATGTACGATGCAAGTACTTATATCATGTATATTATGATGGAAGTACTTACATCATGTACGATGCAAGTACTTATATCATGTATATTATGATGGAAGTACTTACATCATGTACGATGCAAGTACTTATATCATGTATATTATGATGGAAGTACTTACATCATGTACGATGCAAGTACTTATATCATGTATATTATGATGGAAG
>KK499949.1:35945-102414 GCA_000688715.1 Glossina pallidipes | reverse complement strand
CTTCCATCATAATATACATGATATAAGTACTTGCATCGTACATGATGTAAGTACTTCCATCATAATATACATGATATAAGTACTTGCATCGTACATGATGTAAGTACTTCCATCATAATATACATGATATAAGTACTTGCATCGTACATGATGTAAGTACTTCCATCATAATATACATGATATAAGTACTTGCATCGTACATGATTGATGATGATATTAGTATTTGCATCGATAACTTGCACAGGATTAGAAAGGCTATTAATAGAGGATTCATGCTGTGCTAGTTTCATTTTTTCGCAGGGCGTGGTTTGCTCACAGCAGCTAAGCAAAATTCGCTTTATCAACCTCATTTATGACATAGTGTAAAAATACTGACTTTTCAAATATTAATTAATTTATATAACTACATGTTTTGTTTATTATATTTTGTAAAAAAATTCTCCAAAAGTTTTATTTTAACTGAATTTTGACTTAAATCCCTCCGAGACGTCGTTTTATAGAATTCTGTTAAGGGCTTAACAGAGCTCTGTAAAGCAATTTTGGTTTGTGTCTTTGCTAGTTATATTTAAATATAACTTCACACCCTTTCTTGATTTCAAGCCGAATAGTAAGCACATCAATTCTCTCAGTTATCGCATCAATTCCATGACTAAGAGACTACTGTTTACAGTTCAGGAAAATCGTGGTGCTCATCCTCCCACATACGTAGATTTAATTGCGTTATTGTGCCTCTTATATATTGCATAATAAATGGTAATCTTGATGATAGATCTAAGAATCTATACGTTAGTGTTCGCCATAAATAAATTCGCAAAACATTTGTTTGACAAAAGAAAATATAACCATATATCTTGGCAGATTTATTGGGGATCCCCCAATTAGGTTTGGATTGATATTTAAATGCAAGAAACCTTATCCTTATTCATAAGATTATTTAGACATATAAGGCGAGATATGCCTGTGACAAGCTGACATTTGTTAGTTTCAAAATAACTATGAATCGGATTCCATCTCAACATGGATATTGGACATCTTCTAGACTGTTTGTTGCTTTCTTAATGTTGAAAAATTGAAACGGAATAATCGACTTAATAATGGCAAATTGGAAGTGCTGTATGTTTTAAACACGAAAAAGTTACGCTTTTTAGCCGTAATCATGACAATTGAGTTTATTCTATCATCACTTGATAATTTGCTTGATATTTTACATCGATGCCTTAGGTTTCAATTTCATGTTTTCAATGTTTTTAATCAGTAACGTTGTTGAAATAATCCTTTTCAATTAATATACGATATTATGTAATAATATCAACAGGTTGAGCTGTAAGATGCTTAAAGTTTACTTACATCACCCATTTATTATTTTAAAATGAATTAAACTACGATTAAAAAAAAACAACCTGGATTTCAATTTTTTTTCGATTTGTGTATAAAGTGTAGTCTACGACCGATCGTAAAAATAGTACGAACAATGTAGACTCAATTTTAAGATTGGCTTACGCATCAAATTAAAATATTAAATAATTTCATCAAAAATAATAATCGGTTAAGAAAAAGGGTGCGAGCTTAGATATACCAAAAACTTTAATAGAGTTCTGTTAAACGAAGTCCCGGAAGTTCCGGAAGTAAATATACTTTAAGTACAATTATTGTAAAATTTTTTTCAAAATTTTGTGATAAGCAAATTATTTTTTCTATTATACCTAAGCCGGAAGCAAAGAAAAGAAGAAAGAAGGTCGGGGGACGAAGGGAGAAAGCAAAGGCAGAAGAAAGGAAGAACGAAAAAAAAAGTCTGGCAGAGGAAAGTGAATATAAATCTGCACATTGTTCCCATATGTATGTATATACGTGCGGAATTCAGATACAGTGCAAGTTCAGCTAAATTACACACTCCTTAAGACTAAAAGCTTAACCTAGTTACAGTTAAACAGTAATGAGATGTACGTATAAGAATAAGCAAGAAGAGCATCCAGCTCAACCACACACTCCACAACTGATATGCGTCATGAACATTATTTAGTATGTTGGTGGAGCGCATTTCGATAAAAAAACACAGCAGTTTTAATGGAACCAACTGGATCCGATAATGAAATTAGATTATAAACCTCATTCAGATTTTTACGGACGATCCTAAGTGAGTTAAAAAATTCATAATTGACCCTGCATAGGGGTAAGTTTGAAAAAAAAAATTCCTTAGGTAGTTTAGGCAACACACTTAGTTTGGCAATAACTTTACAGCTTTCAAAACTATGTCTACTACCAGTTTTATTAAGCGGGAAAATAAAGCTACTTTTCCAACAAGCAGGCATTTTACCTGTTTCAAGAGAACGGTTGAAAGTGAATACACTGCGATTTAATTCAATTGCACAATTTTTGGGAATACACGACGGAAGCCCTTCCCGATCCGGCCTACAGCTATTCTTTATCGATTTTAATCCTCGGGAAGAATTAAAGTTGCTGGAGTTGCAACTAGGTGAAGGAAATTAAAAAATGCATTTGAAAGTCATAGCATCATCGAAGTTTTCATAACGAAGGATATGCAGTAACTTTTCTTTTACAATTGACGAACCTAGAAAATCGCTTTGGTTTACTAATGCGAGAAGGTTTAATCTTAAACACTTATCTAGAATAACATTTTCGACTGAATTGAGAGAATATATCTCTGGCTTAGCTTATTCGTGGGAAGAACTACTTTTTTTGTATCTTTTAAACAAATACACTTAGTACACTTCATCCCCTTTAGTCTAGGCTTAGACCAGACAGGGTGTGAGCTTTCCACACTAAGGTGAGACGCTAGCACAAGTAAGAAAGTGGTGACATTAAGCCATTTATAAAGCGAGAATATGAAGACCTCCTACGACGATGTTCGACTGGATCAATCGATTTAGATCGATACCTATTTATCATTTAAGTCGGCTAAAATCCGTTTTATGAGAAGCATACTTTGTCTGGTTAGGTGTGGGGTTAAATGGGCTAGATAGGTTAGTCTGGACGACTTCACTGAATTGTACTAATACATTAAGTGAAGAATGTGAATTTTCAGGTAAGACAAAAGGTCAAAAGATTCATCACATTACAAAACATTAGGTCCAAGGTTCTATTATTGATATTTCGAATAACATTTCGTTGGAAAAGGCCTAACGCACAACTGACGATTTTAGCAAGTCACCAAGGGTAATTATCGCATCTAGTGATTTCATGATAAGAAAGACATATTTTTTGTAAGTACTTATACGCGAATTCGGGGCGATGTTAGAATATGTTATAAAAAAGTTTCTCTTTACGGCCATGAATTCAATGTCTCAAGAAGTAGAGGTTTGAAGAGCACAAGATGAGAAAGTAGACGATGCAGCTATAAGAACACCAGCTCCGATCTTATTTAATCTGTCATTTTCGAACACATGGACACAAACAAAAAAGAACTCAAACCTGTACGTTTCAGAGTTCAAGCAAGTTTCGGTAAATGAAAAGTTGATTGAAAAGTGATAAGATAAAATTGCCATATCTTGAAGTTTAGGCCGCTAACATTTTGATAAACGATAGAGAGAGAATTATTTAGTTTCTTCAAGCCGTATAAGCTGGAGGCACAATCATTCAGTTTAAGGATTTCCGTGTTGCAGAACCACCCATCAGATTACATCTCGGAGCTCTCGTTATTTAGATAAACACTTTAGTTAATGTACCGTCTGGCGAAAGCACCCTACTTAGGCTGGTGCCAAAGCGTTTAATGAACAATAAGATTTCGAAGGATTTTTTTGCAATATTCCTCTGCTAAGCTAACTTCAATTTAAAGATCGATACCCTATTAGCGTTGAGGAAACTTATTGATCAAGAATTCATGCAATATTAGCGTCATTTTTGCACAGTCCTTAGTATATAATTTCCATATTCCCTTAAAAAAATGTTCCAAACAAAACTGAATATAATCTTCATAATCATTGGACATGCAATTGATCAAGGATTCATGTAGTATTACATTCATTTGCTCCCAGTATTCGATTTCGATAATCACATTAACTAAATATACTTTGCTGACATTATTTTCGAAAAAAGTGAAATTATTTTACGTTTTTATCAGAAAAGACAAGCCAGCCGAAATCTCCACATTATTAAAATGCATAAGAAAAAATGATTTGTGTTGTCAATGGCAAGACATTTACCGACTCTGGCAAGAGAAATCTGTAAATGCCTTAAGAAAACTCCGGTAAACATTACATTGTGTGCATGAACTTTCACAGCTATTTATCAGTTCAACTTATTTAGATTCTTAAAAATTAAACAATGTTCGTTTAAAATCTGTTTAAATATTTTTTATTTTGCAGATTTTCTTTAATACATTACTTGGAAATAATAATTTGGCCATAACAGCTTGAGAGTAGAAACAATTTACAAAAAATGTTTCCCCGTCTGCCCGGACCGATTGGAGCAGACATATTAATGGGTGCCACTACCACCGTCCGTACAGCATTTCCGAATTCACGACTCGATTCGCTTAACAATCACAATAATAATAATAACAATCAACATCCACATAACATACAAGCTGCAACACCAACACCAAACACTCTACAGCAAGGTAATCAACTATTATCGCCGTATGATCCTTCGATAACCGCTGACTTTGATGCGACAGCACCCATTAGTGACGTTGGCACAAATGCAACATCAATTAGAAACTTATTGCCCGCTGCCGAAGAAGATTGGTGGTCGAATGCCATCGAAGAGGATACGTTCGAGTCACCGTTGGCCTTCGATGCCAGCGAGAATGGTCTATGGAATGGACGTTTTGTGCCACCACCGCCGCGACCGCCATTTCTCGATGAGAGCGTAGCCGCTGACGGACTAACCACTTGTGATCTATGCACTTGGGCCTGGCAACGTAATGCCTATTCGTTAGATGGCTCGATAGGTAAGTAGGCGTTCACTGCACCCAATTGAATTGATTAAAAAATGAGCTTTGATTATAAATAGAAGAAACAGTAAGTAAATGCATCTAAATAAGCAATAGCTATAGAGTTTCACTTTTTATCATCGATAACAACAAACAGTAAAAAAGGCAGGAATAACAAAAACAACAACATCAATATAGAATTTATAACCAAATGCTAGAATCTTCGACCATTGCAAATAATTCAAGCAATAATATATATATATATTATATATATGTATTATATATGTATATACATAATATATATATATATATATATATATACATAATATATATTAAAGAATCCATGTGAGTATATGTTAGTGTGCAAAAGAATCCACCGTGTATAGAGTACTGAATATAGCTAGTGATATTACGCCAAATAGCCTAGAGGCGGCTTTTGTTTTATCGATTCTTACGATCGATCGAAAATAATTTATCGCTACAATCACTGATGGCGATTTATCATATTCCTTTTTTCTCCTACTTTTTTATCTATGCTTATAACTAACCAACCAGAGAGACAGACATCAAGCGCAATAGCTGTAAAAGATTTAGCTTGAGCAGTGCAAATAAAGAGAAGAGAAATAATTTCGTTTAACTTTTTAGGAGATAGGGGGCCAAAGCAAGTGCTATATGTACGTATGTAGTTATTTATACAAAGCAGTTTTAGTGGAGATACTAGTTTAAGGCTCAGCTGCTTAACGAACGTTACTACTACGTTACAAATACTATTACTAAACACAACAAGTATTCACGATGTTTTCAATATAACGAAAAACGATTTAATTGAAAAATCTGTCGCTTATCTCTGTGGCAATCGTTAATAAATTGAAACAATAACCAGAGAGCACATGATTCCTCCTGGAAAAATTCCTTAAGAAAAAGAATTATTAAGCCAATGGCATAAAGTTGGAGTAGACAACTACATATCTTTCTTTCTTTTTATTTTTATTATGTTGGCAAAAAACTTATAAAAAATTAAACATTAAAACAAAACACTTCGAATGGGTCATTCGATCGCAAAAAAACGAACGACGAATGAAAGCCAAATTCTGTATTTATCTTAAGCTAAAATGGACTATAACACATCCTGCCTTTTACATCAGGGAACAGTGAGGGTATACTCGATTAGCTAATCTATTTGTAACACCCATAAGTACTTAGCAACGCGACTCTTAAAGAATGTATATAATATATCGGCCAATACATCCCTGAGGCTGACACGTACTTGTCATTCTTAAAGAGAAAAATAGCTACTAAACTAACCCTTAAACGACGCCTGACAAAATTTCAAGCCATGACAAGCCATTTTTGTTGTAGAATTCGCTTTTTAATGGGAACAAATATCGTCCGAAACTACACGCAATAGAATGTAAATAGCAACGCGTCACTGATTTGAAGCGCTGGCAAAATCACGTGAATTGAAGCTCGAATTGCTACGCCAAACAGTGTAGTCATTATGAGAACTGAAACGTATTTTGAGAATCATTCTATAAAGGACCTTTGATTAGAGACACTTGGGAATAAATTGTAAAGACGCTTGGGAATGATTTGTATTGTTCTTGAAAGAAACGGACCAAAATGACCTATGCATTGTTTGATCAGGTTTAGATTTTTGGTCGACTTAGCCACGCCCGTCCGTCTTCCTTCCATGTACGTGTCTGTCTATCACATTTTGTTAAAGAGTATTGGCGATCACAAAAACTAATATTAAGCAAATTAAAGCTTCATTGTTGGACAAGACCAATTATTACGTACCCGATGCAACTCTTTACTTATGTTCGTTATAAAATATTAAAATTACTCATAGATATACATATTGCAATATGAAAGTTTATTTTTCAGAAGAACCGTTATATGCGGAGGGCTCGGAGAAACATATCTATCTAATCCACAACTATACTTATTTTGTACTAACTTTCGTCATGAAATACTGAAAATAACATCTTTTTTCCGCATAAGCTCTTACTGCTGCTTAAAACTGACTGACTGGGGAATGAAAATTGATTGATTTGATTCAAATTTTTCTCCTTCCATACCATATTTCGCAGCAATCTTTTTCGAGAAATATTAAATAATTACGAGTAATCGTAGAAGTAGTCCATCCATCCAATCGTGTTAGCGCATGAAATTTCACCTTGAAGACGTTAGCCTGCAGCTTGAATAATACGGGCAGAAATCAAAGAAATAGACAGGCATAAATAAATTCGGAAAATGATTCTCAACCGATAGATGTAGTAAAGGGGTGTCTCATTCCCAGGCCCTTCTAAGTGTAGCCTACGTCGGCACAAACCATAATATATAACATGTGCAATTATTTAGCTGATGGTCAGATATCACGTTCGCAAAACATCCCTGTTTGCCTACAATAAGAAAAAAAATATCACACACGTCTTCAGTAGGGCGATCCTTCAGGGCAACTTCGATTGCAGAGGAAACGTGATCAGCTCCTCTATGGACGATAAAACTTAACCTACAACCTATAACATACGCTGATGTAAAGAAGGTAAAAAATAAAGACCTTTGCTCGGTCATTGTTATGAACAAGAATTTACTGACATATGCCGCGCGTTGCAATTTCAACGCATCTCTTTAATTTCTTGACATTCATTTTCTCGTGATATCATTTTAGTGACTAATGAATACCAAAGCGTCGCTATTTTTTTTTTTTTTTTTGTTCGTTTGATGCGCTTTTAGGCTTTAGGACGATTTGTTGAAGTTCGTCGCAATATATGAGTCATTTGTCGTCGCATCTTACCAAATGTGAAGACCATATCAAAACGACGAATTTTTATATTTTCTATGAATTTATGCGGCATCTATTCAGCAATTTTTAATTCGCTCTTGCGTAGTTTTGCCCTCACTAAACTCATTAAGCTTTCGTTGTCGTCATTCTCTGTGTTTTTTATGAACATTTATGAATCATATAGTCGTGTCACGAGCCACTCTGATCTTTATTAACCTAAATCACATGTATCGCTCATAATTGCTCCTACTGTAACGTAATAGTAGTAAATGTAAAATCAATATCAAGAAACGATTCAACGAAATTTTACGCTTTAAAACTGCGTTCAACATGAACACGAATAGAAAAAATATGTACACGTGTCAACTTATTGAACATACGGAAAAGAATATATTTAGGTAAAGGCAACACAATCCATGGCTAACTCATTGGCCACAATGCGAAATATCGCCTTTTATCGTAAATTACTAGTCAAATCTACTATTTGTGGTATTTGTTCATCCTACATAGGTGATTCAGAAAAGAAGTTGTAACTAAATTGGGTAACACATAAAATCGATATTATTTAAAAACAAACTTTTATAACCCAAGGGTATATAAAATATCAATGCAGAAATTGTCCGGGTCATCTTAGTGGTACGCCTGCAATTTTATATTTAAAAGAACAAATTTGATCTCAATATGTTTTTTTCTGTAATCGTCAGGACAAGATTTGCGCACGATTATAAACAAGTAAGAAAATTATATTCAGTTGCGATCAAATCTTTTATTTATACTCATTACCATTACCCTATAAAAGATTGCATACCGAATAATATTGTCGTGTTGCACATTATGAGCAAGGAGCAAAAGTTGCGGAAAGCGAGTTATGGTTTTATAGACGTGTGGGTGTTCTTGAAACTTTTGGGCCATTTTCAGACTCTTACATATTTGTAGGCGGTATCTCATCTTTTGCGAAAGGGAGAGAATGTGTATCACGAATACTACACAGTTGCGCAGACGAACAGATGGACAGATAGATATACTTAAATCGAATTTAAGGCTGATCAAGAATGTATATACTTTGTGGAGTCTCTGAAGCTTCCTTTTATACCTCTCGTAGTTCGATAATGGGTATAAGAAGTCATATTTTACGTGTAGCGTTGAAGCGTTGCCATTTATGCCCCAGAAATCATCTTTTGCAAGCTATCTGCTAAAATGTATCATTTTCGTTTTACCTTACAATGTCCCCCACTGTACCTAATTAATTTATTTATATGTGCATTAGTTATACAACAAATAAGAAAAGCACTCACCTTAATATCAATCAACGCATAATTAGTACCGCCTAAGTTGGCCGATATGTAAAATTCGAACGCAAATGTACAAAGTAAAGGAGTAGACGACATTGTGTGTTTGGCAAAAAACATAAGCTTTACGCACATGCAATTAATAGACTGAGTGAATCGACCATCGAATGGACATTATCCAGCTGACTCTAGATCGAGTACACATACTTTAACGGCGCTCCTGAGTACTTCTCGTTAACACAAACAGATATGAAAGATTTTGTTCGTACATTTCTGAAGCATACAAAAATGTTGTATTATCAACATAAACTGGTGCCGACTATACACCCAATTCGAACATGACTCTATTTCGTTTTCATATGCACTGCGAGTCGTACCTAAGTTGAAAATGTATACACCTTGTTAGAAACGTTTTACATCTTTTAAAAGTAACAGTACTGGTCAACAATCAATGGAAAAGAGGGGTGAAGCGCATGTATGCCGCAGCATTATGCTTAATTGGTAATCTACTGAAGGAATTTAAATCGGTTTACGCATACTAAAAGGCCTAGTATGTTCCGATTCCGATGTAGAGCAACAAATGTGACCATCCTTCCTGTACTGTTTAACAAGTGCCAATTCCAGAACAAGTGCATTCAAGTTCTTAAAGACATTAATATCATGTCTCTCATGTGTCGTCAGCTTCTCCTTTTAGAAATTTTTAAAGTTCCAATTGATGAGTTGTGCGTTCAGTCTCTAACCTTTAAACAAGAAATTAATAACTTTTGCACACACAAACTTGAGAAATTCATAAACTCATATATTTGTTTGATGTTAGGAAATACTTTGCCGTCATAACATACAGTACTTCTGTACACTTCTCGCCCCTTTTTCTCACTCACTCCCACTGCAGCGCATTTTGTAAAATTATCTTAACCTTTTAGTATGAAAAACAAGCTCTTCATATTATATAAACATAAATTAATTTAAAAATTTATACAGATTACGTGAATCTTTGAATGCGTGTGATGTGTATATAAATAAGCATACACACGCGTAGATAAACACGACTTTGTGAATTAAAGTAGGCGGAAAATCTAAACAATTTTAATTTGTGCAATATTTCTTATTACTTCTACTCAGTCGCACTTCTGCTTCACTCTTCGCCCTCTACAACCGGATTTCATAAAATAAAAAAAAAAGGAGGAACAAAGTGAAAGACACATTCTTTCATGTGTTACGTTGCACGTTATTGCAAGTTGCCACAAAATAAACAACTCTCACTGCGTACTCCGAGTTCTTTGTGTATCGCACATATGGGCATACGCAACGTGCTGCTATTGCTGGTGCTATTACCGTTGCTGCTTATGAGCCCTATCGTAACTAAAAGAAAAATTTTTACAAACATAAAAGAAGGAGAACGCAAAAACATACAACCATACATAAATACACAAATTAGCAGGCGCAGAGTGCAATCGTTCTCTGTCTGTTATGTAGAAGAAACACTAACATCAGCTACGACAGCAACGCCGTGCATGTCTACAGACAATTATGAAATTAAATGCATTTTATTCAGATACCAATTCTTCTTCTTTTTACATCTATATTATAATAATAATAATAATAATAAAAATAATAATTAATAATAGTTGATAATTAATAATTGTTTATATATATATATAATAATAAATATAATAAAAAATTAAAAATAATTATTATTAATTATTAAAATAATTATTAATTGCTAGTAATTAAGTGACCGAATCCCAATCCAAAGCGGAACATTCCAGCGCGATGGTTTTGCTTAAGAATGCCCATCCTTAGCAGTCACCTAAATAAGATGAAAAATGGGACACCCAAGTTTGTATTAACCACCTAATGGTTACATGGATGACATAAAGCTGTATTGCCTCAACAAAGAAAAGCTACGTAGAGTTATACGAATGATTCACCAATGTAGCAAAAGCATTGGAATGTAGTTTGGATGGGGAGAGAGTATAAGACAATAAACTTCACGTTCGTGAAACCCTGTGAAGACGAAGGCTCACGTTCCTTCAACACTGATGGCATAATGAAAAGTTTAGCAAGGAAGAATGCTAAAGATATCTGGGGTTTCTTCAATGAAAAGTTATATGGAAAGAAAAAAATGGATCCGCATTTAAAAAAATGTTAGTAACGATACTGAAAAGCAAGCTCAATTCAAAACACAGGTGCAGAGCTATTAATACCGTTACAATATAAGTACTACTTTGAGCTAGCGAAATGGAGTAGCACGTACCTAGTTGAAGCCAACAAGGCAGTAGGAACCACCATGTACAAGTATAACGTGCACCATCCACGCAGCGCGGAAGAAAGGAATCAACCTACTGCGTTAACTTGGCGATCGTGAGATAACGACCCGACCGAGTCGGTACGATGCACAGGTTAAAAGCTTGACGACAAACAGCCTGCCCTAGCACAGAAATGCTGGTGGTAGTAGATAAAAATGACACGCCACCAAATTTAAGGAGCTACTGTCATGACACACGAAGGTACGTATTAACCCACCAATAGCTGTTACGCAATTGCATCCAAACACATATACACGGAAATCATGCAAGTGAGGTAGGGAAAGACGCAATAGACCTACAAAGTTATGGTCAATAGTTAGTCAAAGTGGAGCCGTTTTTTGCGAGAGAAGAATTTATTGTTGCTGCACAAGATAAAGTAGTATCCACACGGCATTACCAAAGGCATACATTGAGACAAGAGATAGAACCAGACTCATGCCGAAAATGGAGAAGCGGTATATTATTGGCGAATGCACAATACTAGTCAACACGGCATACCTGAACAGGTACAGCCAGGTGTGCAAAATAGTGCATCAAGCATTGGCGGAGCCACACACAATAGACAAATACCACAAGTCCTATAACACAAGTACCAACCAGGCTGTAATGCTACGATGTATTGGGACTGACAGGTCATAACTGAGTGGTCAATGGACGCCAATAAATCGGGCATAGTCGTAATCAATTGGCAGAACAAGACTACCGATATTATAGATGTTTTAGTCCTAGCCACACGAAACATACAAAAAGCATACTCCAATAAGAGAATTGTGTACAATATGGGGGAAGAAAAGTTACAATAACTTCCATCACGATGTCATGTGCGCGGCTAGTGTCAAAAAAAGTGTAAAAAGTGAACACAATTGCTGCAGTAATATAATAAATAAATCAGGGAAGTATCAAGAGAAAATTACAGAACAGCTACGTCCGACCCTTTGGCTTAATACAACCGGAGATGGGTATGGAGTCCCTAGCCTCAATAGCTCAGGAATGCAGAAACTCAATAATAATCACAATTATCGTGAACCGTAAAATACTAAAAATTATATCTTTGCCATATAAAGGTTTACACAAATGAAGCACAAATTACTTGGACAGATAAACATATTTGATTTAATTCAGAAAATAAAACCGAATTGATTGGCATGAAAAAGAAATATTTAGCTTAAGTGCTGCCGGATATAAAGTAAATTGGCACAAACGTAAGGTATAATGAATTTATGAAAATAAGAGAGCAGGCAGAGTCTTTAGTAGTAAATAATAGTGTCCTCCGTTCAATGACTTTGGATTATTACGTATTCCAATCAGATATCTTTCTTAATATCGATTAGAACTTCGGTCGGTACTTTATCTGGATAGATCTCTCGGTTACCTTTACTCCCAAAACATATGTGGAACTAAAACCCAAACCTCAAAGGCACATCAACACACACACACAGACGCACACCTAAACACCTACTCACATGTACACAAATAAAAAGCTTTAACACTATATGCAAATGTGAACGTGTCATATAACATATAACGATTATATATTAAAATCGTTACTAATAACCCTTTCCATGCTTAAGACGGGTGGTATAAAAAATCATTCGTCATCGTCCTAATCGCTGCAGGAATGATTTACGTGAAAAAATCCAATTTAAGCGAATCTAACATTAAAAGTCAAACTAATAAATGTAAATAAAGACATATATGTGTACATATAGAAACACAGACATACACATATACCATAATAGTTATATTCCTAATCGTGGGTTTTTTACTTTACGGGCACATATATACGCAAACTAACTTATGCACATAATTCCAACTAAATTAAGACATTAATTTTGTATAAAATAAATACCGACAACAATCAGCACAGAAAGAAAAAAACAAATAACAGCAACAACAACAACAACAACAATAACTAACAAATATATTTTTAGCATGACAAGCTCTATATATGAGCTGATGGATAGAAACAAAACAAAACAAAAAAAAATGAAAAATACAGAAAGAAAACAACGCCTTTTTTCGCTTTAATTTCATTTGTTAAACCTGCTGTTTGCTGCCGCTAATGTTAACCTACAAAATTTTTGACAGCAGCAGGACGTCCTTTTATATTATATTTTAGTTTTTTTTTTTTCTTTACATTTTTTCTGTACCCACGGCCGGAGGGTGCATTAAATTTATGCCTTCGTGTGTTAAATTCAGAATAAAGTTCTGAGAACCATACAACGGATGTGCGACAAATTGTTCATTGGGTAGGATTTAGAGAAACAACTTAACCATATAAGTCTGTCTATCCAGTTATTAAATTTATATATGCCTAGAACTTGTAATGTTTACATATTCGAGATGTGTTAAAAACGTGGTAGTAGTCTGTAAAAAGAAAAGTGTCAGACTGCCTCGGAAAGGCCTGTGATCACATATTCCATACAAGGCGTAGAAACATATTAAAATAAATGAGCACCAAAATATTCGACCCGAACTGAATGAATGTAAACTCTCTCCTTATATTTTTGTTTTCTTCTTCTTCTTCTTCTTTATTATTTCTTTTGGTCTTTTGCTGGTGTGTCGACGGAGTTTATAAATCGAATGTTGTTGCTGTTGGGTAGTTTTGCTTTTAAGTCGTTGTTATTGTCGTTGCCAATTAGTTGACACCAACAACTTTCTTAAATAAATGAACATAAATACCGGGTGACGGGGTTATGCGATGTGATGTTTAAGGCAAAAGCGAATTTTTCTCTTCTTCTTTCCTTCTTTTTAAATACACAATAAATACACAGCAACATTTATCATTTTGTATAGTTTTGGCGCATATAATGGTACGTAATAATGTTTATGTGAGAGAGCGTTAGTTAAATTCATTTGAATTCGTCATCATGTTAAATTCAAATCGTGTTACTGTTGCTACTCTAACGTATAATTACCATAAAAATAATACGTGTGAATGTAGCGCCATTTGGCCTTTCCATATATGCCCGTATACACACATACACGCAGGACCATACACATGTTGTTAAAATATTTGCTTGACTGATGGTTTTGTGTTTGGTGCATATTTCGTTTTGATTGCTTTTTCTGTATGCTATTTACGTATGCTTTAGGAGAGAGTAGGGCTTTATAGCAAATGCATAGAGAGCTACGCAAACGAACATGAATACAAAAAATTTACCTAATAACTTTATTTATTTGTATACACACGTATGCCTATATGTTTTACGAGCACGATGGTCGTAAATACGTACGGTAGTAGAAGACTAACATTCAAATGTTCAGCAGACCTTCTTATCTTCATATGCCTCCATATATACCTGAATATCAACATATGTAGGTATTTATGTGTTATTAAGTTTAAAGTGTAGAACACTTATATAAAAAAAAAAATAAAAAGCAAAACAGCTTCCAGCAAACCGTTCAGCTAACAACTTTCGTGGAATTGCAAAAATGCTTTTTTCATCACATACATAACACACAAGGGAAATAAAAGCATCCACACATCATTTTAGCTAGCTAATGTGTTATACAGTTTTTGTTGCTATTATTTCAACATCATAAATAATGCTAAAGAAAACATCAGCATTATGATTATTACACACATGTTGTTGAAAATGTAACCAAAATTTTATAGACCTCTGCGCAAATTTCTAGTCAAGCATAAACAACGCACATTGTTTTTTTTTTTTTTTTTTTTTTGTTTTTAATATTAACTACCGAGCTTCCCTATGCTTAGGACTTTAATTTACGCTTTTTAATTATTAGCAGGTTGAAGGAGTCATAGTTTGGCCGCTATTGTCCACGCGGAAATATCGCAACAAACCAAAAACTTTAACTGATAATAAAGACTCTAACGCCCTCCGCTACTACGAGTTTTGCTCAGCGAGAGGGACGCATAAGCAAATGAAACCTTTTGCTTTCTAATGTGACTTTAATTATAGGAGTATGCAGTACTTAAATATTGTTGGAATGCCTAAAATAATATAATTATGTACCTGGAAAATCTTATTTTGATCAGCGGATTTTTTCGTTAGAAATCGGATGAGCAACGATCTTTACGACGAAAGAGAAACAAAACAATATCTGCCAAGACTTCACTTGACCGCTCTCCAGGGTCGAGGGTTAAGATCTCACTTTGTGAAACACTAACAGATCAGTTCCGGAGTAACTAATAAAATTTAGCTTCAGATCATCAAATCTCAATAATCCATTTCAGTCACTTAACACAAAGCAAGAATTTAATACATTACTATTCTCACGATGTAATGGGGATTTGTATTTCAATTAATTTAAAATTACACTCGGTTCAAATAAATATCAATGCAAACCTTTCTTAGTTGGTTTCTGAGAAGTTAACACCAGGTAGAAGCACCATGTCATTTCGCTTGTTAGTTTATAAGTTAGGTCAAGAGTGTGAAGATAAGTTCGAATTGAATTAGCAAAGACACTTACCAACTGCCTTAACAGATAGTAGCTAGATTGCCAGATAGTGAAGACCGCCAGCGAATTCACTTCAATGACGTCTAACGACGCAAAACGGTTACCAAGACGCAGTTTCTTCAACAGTGGAAAAACCCATACCAAGCGAATATGGTGCTTGTGGGGCGAATTAATTGCTTGAGTATGCGTCGATGTATTAACGCAATGCAAAGACCACGAATTGTTTTCCATAAATGTAGACGTACATTTATGAAAAGAAGAATCATCTAAGCGACTCAGTTTTATCTCCTAGAGAGTGCTCGTTGTGCACAACATGACGATAATTGGAAGAAAAAAGCAGTCAACACTATATAAGTTAGTTTCCTTTAACATTTATGGACGTTATAAACCATCCATTGTGTCATGACACTTTGTTCTCACTTTCCAGGGCATCTGCGCAACGATTTCCATTTTGTTAAACAAAACAAACCCTTTGTTCAATAAGTTTATTCGTTTCGAAAACTCGCCGACAACAATTTCCAACAAACACAAAAGACGTTGTCGTTTACGAATTAACAAACAGAAAACCCTTCAACTTCTACCAGGTGTTAGTGCAGTTGTGTCCGCCTACCAAAAAATAATAGTAAAATTCCCCTTTGTTTTTGAACACCGCATTATTCGCAGCATATCTTTTCACTTTCTACCATTTTAACGAAAGCGTTTCATCTTCTAAAGTTTTTTAAAGAGGAGAACCTTTCGTGCAGTTAGCATGTTTAATAAACTTTTTAATACGAGGTGCGTTCAACAAAGAAAAATGACTTTTCAAATTTCAGGGACTAAGTAAGTACAGTCGATTTTCGTATTTGTTTGTTTTCTTCTTTTTTTTGTTTGTTATGTTGGTAAATATGTCCCAACAATATGTTGCCATTATCAGGCATTTTGCATTTTTATTTTGCCACTTTCGTGCTCGATAAGCTCTTTTGCAAAAAACAAAAGCAAAAACATGGGAGGCGATTTAGGCCAAGTTAATAAGCATCTAACCGTAGCTTATGTTGAAGTGACGATATTATCCAATAAATTATACTAAATATATCTTTTAAATATAATGTATGTATATGAGTATGATGGTGTTTGATATAACGAATTGTCAAAACCCATTACATTAAAATGATATGATGGTTTCATATGCTAATACGAAACACGAATACACATCATAGCTGAAATTATACATCTTCACATAATGTAATACCTTCCCGTTACATGTAATTTCGAAAGATATATATAAGATATAAGGCGTCAATCAGCCGTTAAAAATTCAATATTTCATCTTAAGCTGAAACTAACTTTTCCTATATTTACATAATACGCTTGATAGGTGAGAGGTATCGCTTGGGTTGATGCAAATGAAAGTGAGAGCAGAAGATTTGAGCTCAAATTTAATCAATGTGTTGTTATAACAAAAGTGATTCCATATCAAACAAACAGAGAAAGACTCTGACATCGTTACAGTTGTTACGTCACTCACTCTATATACATATATATATGTTTCATAACGTGTACTTTTACGCGTTAGAAGCATTTAGCAAATGTAGGGTGAGAGCAACGTGTTATCACCTTGCGGAATAATATCTTGCCATTCATGATATACCTTCTAATGTAGGCAAAGGACCTAACAATACCTATTCAAGTATGTTCCTAAAGAGACAGATAACAGCAGGAAACTTGTTGAAAAAAAATAATCCTAAAACCTGCAGTAATTTTGCTATCATTCTTAAAAAAACACGACGAAAACATGTATATATGTAGAGTCGTCCATTTTGTGGTTGCGAAGGTAAAAAACGTAAATAAAATAAAACACAATTCTGATTGAAATTAAGAATCGAATTTTTCTTTGCAATATATCCTTTGGATTCTGCCATTATTTGTGGAATACGATACAAACATAGTTGTACAGCGTACCGAAATTGTTAATTTTCGTACGAAAGCAATAAATATATATATGGGATAAAGTTTATATTTGATTCAATGACATTGTAAATAAGGATTATTGCCACACTTGGC
This sequence comes from Glossina pallidipes, assembly GCA_000688715.1. Lineage (NCBI taxonomy): Eukaryota > Metazoa > Arthropoda > Insecta > Diptera > Glossinidae > Glossina > Glossina pallidipes. Next base: position 84,675 of record KK499949.1, on the reverse strand, counting down.
GTAAAGAAAACACATCTGACTTTCCTAACGGAGTGCTACGTGTCCGAAAATAGCTTCTTGTACATGAAAATGGCATCGTCGGTATCGCCAATGGAGAACCCTAAAGAAACATGATCGTGTAATCTTCGAAAATGTCTATGTGAAAATGGCTATTTGAGATCATGCGATATAACTCTATTGGACTTTTTGCTGTGGAGTTTTGCTAGGGCATTGGCCTACTCCGAAAAACCACAAACTTTCAATTACCTTATTCGCCAAGATTGCTCGTATAACTATTGGTGAAATAAGAGTCGATTTACATGCGGAAAAGTGGCAAAAACTGGTTTTTCAAGACTGAACAAATATACGTAAATGCAAAGGTTGTCAATAAAAATGCCATGAACCAATCAATACCCGAGAAAGAAAAAAAATTAATGCTGTTAACTTTTACCGATTAATTTATGTGACAAATTTTCTAAAAAGCGCTTACTTGATGACCCTGTATATATACATACATACATACATATATATATATATATATATATATATGTAGAAATATTTATCAATTATATTGGTGTGAAATAGTATAAGCACATGTATGCGTTGAAATATATTTAGCATATGTATGTGCATGCAGTGCTTACACTGATGCACATGTATGTGTAATTATATCTGATATTAAATGACATTTATAGAGAATTTGTTGTTTCTTTCTCTATTATAAATTAGTGTATTGCATGCACATAACATATACAACAATCAACAACATGTGTTATGATGTGCAGTTGTTATACAGCAACACAAATAGCTACATAATAAAAAGCAAATTGATGTTAAATTTAACAAATTTTTAAACATATTTGAAAATTCAACGGAGACTTAAGCACGCACAAAATAACATACACTATTTGTAAATAAATATCTATGGAATAATTCCCACATTGCATATAAAAAATGTTGTTCGTTATTGAGGAGAATCTTGAATACGTACGTCTCAGTATATTTTTAGTGTAAATTTGATTTTCTCTTTTCTTTTCTTTATTAAATGTTCTCAAATGAAGAACACATTTATGACTGTGGGTCTACAGGGCGTATAACTTATATGGAAATAATATATAAATATATAAAAATAGATAAGATTTTTACTAATTGTGATGGACACGGTTACGAACTAAGCAAGACCTATAAGAGTTTTGTAAATGAATTTCAAATGGATGTCGGATATGAATCGTATATAGTGCAAACAAACAATTATATGATTTATTAGGAATACGAGTGCTTGTAAACAAATCTAGGCCTACTCTCTTAGTCCATTGTATTTGTAAGTGGATGAAACAAGCAAGCGGCGATATTCGAATGCAATTAATTGTTTCGTAATTTGCTTAGTTTGGTAGCATACTCAGTTTACACTTTCGACGGACCCAAATGAATTAACGCATTTAGTATACCTTATATTAATTAGTGTAATAATAATAAATTGTGCTTAAAAGCATGTGGAATTCATTCTCCATCTATAGTAATTGCGAAATAGAATAATTATATACGAGGTTGTTATGAAATACATATATACATACATACATACATACATACATACATATATAAATTTATATATATACGTATTAATAGTGATGATGATTTATTATCGTTACTTGAACTAAAAACTAAAAATTGCATTTTAATTGCAATTTATATAAACACAAGCATATGCACCCATGATCACATATGTGTGTGCGTGCTGTCTATATGCGTAAAGTTTAAAAGATTAAAGACGGAAATGAATCAATCAAATAAATGAAAATATATCTATCATTAGAAAAGCAAATCTTTAATCAATCAATATTATGCTCGAAGTCTCAGCTGAACAGCTTATACAGTATTTTTCATATAACTGAGCAAATAATCTTGTATTTGCTTAATTAATTGAAAATGTCACTTTTAAAATGTTTTCCAATTTCAATTTCAAGTTTTAGATACAACGAGAAAAAAAACTCATCGATATCGATTCGGCGCACACAAGATAAGACAATGGATATAACTTCGAAACGAATTGATTGAATTTCTTTTAACCGGCTCTGTGGAAACGCGCCGTGAATCGGTTCTTGCTACACATGGCCGGGAAAAATATATTAAAATATTTAGAAATTACTTTAACCACAGTTAACTGTGTCGACCTTTTCAGCGATATTTTCGCGCACACTCGTCAAATACAGAGTGCGTGTAATATGAGATTAGGTTGGAATGGAACGCATTGAGAAAATGAGGAAAATATTTTCTAAAATCGTCATTATTATGACAAATAAATGGATGGACGGATCGTGACATACATATATTCGTGAAGCACGGTTAACAAATATATTTGGAAATGAATCACGCCCATTTTCCATATCTAATCATATAAAGCTGATGTGAAAATAATTCCTTTAACTTTCTTTCTATACATAAATTTTTATGAGTTGAATTTGGCAAAAAAATCACTTGCCCTTTGAGTAGATATTGTATATATGCTACGAGCTTTGCGATAATCCTTTCTAGGTATTACGAATTTATTAAAAAGTCTAGCATTCCTTTTATGCTACCCACAAAATCAGTTGCGATAAGTATTTAAACGAATTACTTAGTGTTCTTAAGCATATTAAGGCAATTGCTGTAACGTACACATTTTAAACTTAAGTGAAAAGTACTGTGCTAGAAATAATGATGAAGAGATATGCAAATGAATAAAATAAAATTTACTTTCGACTTAAGCTGTATGTTTTAACTTCGAGCGTCCACAATGTTCTTTAGCTTATTATTTATTTTTTCAACAAACAAATCTTACCAGACGTTTACGCCACATGTTCAAAAATGGTGCACGAGTTATCAAAGAACTACATAATTTCACGCCTGCTTGCATACATACTATCATGAGATTACTGTGCACTCTCTAATTAACTTCAAATCCATTTTTAGGACATTTTTTTGCTCTTACAAATGTTTCGATCGACGACTGTTTTGGTCTCTTATTCATTTCGAAATAAGTCCCTTTGATCATACGTAACTTCCGATACGTAACAGATATCGATCTGAAATGCAATACAACCATACATATTTAAAATCTGACGCAAAGATAATAAAGAGTTTCATACTTCGTTTAACTATCGCCACTAATACTACATATATGAGCCCATTAGATGCAACGGCGACTAAAGTAACTTATCTTAAATCTTTATTGAAAACCAAATACGTCGATTGCCTTTCGCCAATTCTGAGATTTCTCAGCGAAAAACTGAATCATAGTATTGTAATAGTCCTCTTTTGAAGACACCTACCTGTACACACTACCCTTCGAAGGGTTTCACATAGATTGAAACAAGGTTGTATCAACGTGCAAGCTCCGGGCTATACGGTGGATATACCGCAAGGTTGCCGCACAACTCTTCCAATTTTTTCCGCATCATTTGAAACGTATGTAGTGTGGGTTTGTTGTGACGAACGACGACGCCTTTTCTATTAATCAATTCCGAACGGTTTACCTCAATTATGCACTTCAATCACATTAATTGTTGAAAGTAAAGAATGCGATCAATCTTCTGGCCAAATTGGACCACTTCATCATACTCAACCCCCTTCTAATCCCAACAAACACAAGACATTGCCTTGCGTGGCATCAATCCAAAAATCGCCACCGTTTATGCAGCTTCGTCCATCTTGGACAACGATCTCTTGAGCACATTATTATCGTATACGATGCACTTGCCATCGTCCGTTATCATTCTGCCCAAAAATGGCCCAATTTCGTCCCGTTTAAACAACACTGCGCTGAAAATTCGGTCCGCTATCTTTTTTACAGCGAGCTGCTATTTATATACAACCTTATCGCACAGTTCAAAAGTAGTTTCTCATAACAGCAATGCCGTGAGATGAAATATGGCGATCTTTCAAAATTTTACGAAGACTTTTATCGACCGTTTCAACAATTAGTCGACTAAGACACGGCGCGTTTTTACTTAGTTCGGAATTTCCAGAACGGAAAGAAGAAAAAGATTTGCGTAAGCCTTACGCTGGTGAAGCGGATTCACGGTAACTATTGTCGAAATGCAATTGTGTTCGACAGACTTTTCAAATGTCAGAACACCCTTTGCCGACTATCATTTTGTACGTGATACTGTGGCATAGACAAGACTAGTATTACCAAAGCTTCACCATTTTAAAGTGATGTGTTAGGGAGAACCTGATCCAATATTTAAAACCGCTTGTTATTTTAAGAGCTGTCCGCGTGTCCCTCTTCAATTGTGTCCAAACTTATAAGACACGAAAATTTTCAATACATGACATAAATGGCTTTGTTTTAATGGGGGAGGAAGCAATTTTGAAAACGGGCGTAATCCAAAAAAATTGGAAAAAAAATCATTAAACAAAAATTTCACAAGATCGCTTTCGGATCTAAATATTTAATGTAAATATTTACAAAAACATAAGCACTCGTCTTAAAGCCAACACACTATCGGTGCTCTGTTATGATTACCAATATACGTGACTTAAGGTGGTCGATATTCATGATTTGCCTAACAGGGCAAAAAGGCAGATATGGTAGAGTTAAGTCTTCTGCTTAACAAAAGGCAATACTTTAGAAGATCTTAAATGAATATTTAAATGTGATGACATATCCTATAGATATGAGCATACAAGTAAACACACATTTGTGCGGTGCAAACAATGCGACTATTGTTAATCTGAAAATTTATATCATCCTAAGTTAAATGAAATGTACGGGTTTTTTGCTTCTTTTTCTTATTAATGCTCAACCTCTGCGGTCACACCATCTGCAAGAGATACGTATGATTATAAAACTTTAATATACATGCGCTGATCGCTTATGAACAGACTTATTTGTCATCTTAACGGTTAAAACTTGGCTTTGAGTAAAACTGAAATAGCAACTGCAGCAACAACAACAAACAAAAAGGTAAATATAATAAATAAAAAAAAGAAGAAAAAAAGACTCAAAAGGCAGGATTCGTTGATTCGTTGTATTTTATTTAAGCAGCTTTTGGTGTTTTTGTTGTCATAATACCGGTATTGTAAGAGCACAGAGTATTATAAAGTAAACGAAAGGAAAGAAGAAGAAAAGGTGCCAAATAAAGTTATTAATATTATTGTGGTCACTAAAGTCAGGCAAGAATAACAATAAGCAACTTAGCGACACTCATCAAAACGTGTAAATTATGAAACATTAAAAGCCTATAAAATCTGTAAACAAGAATGTTTTGTCTTCGCGCGCTGGTATTTATATGTATGTATGTATGTACGAATGAGTAATAAAGAAAAAATAAAGATTTACGCGCTACGGAATTGCGATAATAGTTTACGAACCAAACTACCGGAAGGTCAGACGGACTCTCTTATAGCAGCGATACGCTTAAAATTTATTTAATTTAAATGAATAGCAATCGCGATTAAGGCTTAAGGAGGTTTAAGCATCCATGTTCAACATTCGATAAAGGAATTAAATCAAATATCAGAAAAAAAGTAGTTTTGAAAAATATTCCTTCCTGCCTTTTTCTCCTCATCTGCTTCTTCTCGTCTGAAAACTTGCACTGCTTTTGCCAAGATATTGAAACTTCGCCATGAACTTCTTGAAATTGATCATGAACTCTGCTATAGAATTATGCACTTCCTTAAAGTTCCTTCGTCATTTCGCTACAGGTATAGAGTAAAACATGTGATTGTTACAGATTCCGGAGTTATTTGATGTGAGCATCTGCCATGCATAGTCCTATCTCACAACACTCGATGATGTACGAGTTATGCTAGGCGTTGCGCTCTGTCTACTGTCTGTTTGTTTTTTCCCCACGAAATTTCGGGATAACCACAGCCATCACGATACTCCCCAAAGGGCCATATCCAGTAGTCAGGCGCTTGCCTGACATTTTCTAATGGAAAGGGCATCGTCGTACAAGAAGCAATCCTTCTTTTGGGCAACCTGACTCCTGCAGTACTTTAAAAGGTCATAAGATATGCAGGAGCGACTTTGCGCAAAGCGTCTCAGAATCGTGCTTTTACCAAGAATGCACTAAATGATATGAGCGGTTTGGGCTTGGCTTGTCTAGATTAAAACAAAACAAATCGTCATTATGTCAGTATAAAAATTGCAGACGAAGTTTCTTTGACTACAATGTTTCTGCTTATTTTCCTTTTCAATAATTGAAAATTAAAAATCCTTGACAACTTTCTCTTCTATTATATTTATTCCTGCAAAAGATTTCTGCCATCTACTGTCGCGCGATAACAATCGCTACGCAAACAAAGAGTAGAATAATATACTGATTCGAATTTGGCTTTTTAAGGCAAAATAAAATAAATTAACTTTCCATTTACAAATGCCCAAAAAAAAAAGAAAAGCAACAACAAGAACAAGTAGCAATTTTTACGCGCACTGAAAGGTTAAACCAAAAGCGATAGAGATTTGAAGAGGATCTGAAAGAAGTGAGCGAAAGAGCAAGGATAACGGTAAAGTTTTAATTGCTTTGTAAAAGTAAGTTTTCGAATTGCAAATTTTTGAATCTTTTTTGTGAATCCTAACTTGACTGCAAAGTTTGATTTTATAACAATTTCTTGAAGAAGTTATATGGCCTTGATTGATGGAGAAGTTTTTGGGAAAATAACTAAAGTAAACGTAACAAATATTTGCATATATATCTGCATGTGCAGTGACAACACGTCACTGGAATAATTCGACTTGAAATACATTTTTCGATAAATTGTGCCTCCGTAGACCGAAACTTTAATTTCCTGATTTCTTTCATTTCCTCTCTCGACAAGCTGAGCTCTTCTTTCTCTCTCCACCCTATTAGCTTTGGCTTGGTTTACTTTTATTTTGACTCTGAACGCCTTAGAACATGTTCGTTATGTAACCGGTATGATTAAGCGAAGTGTATTGACACTGCCGGCAGGGTAAGCAAAGAACTACAATAGTTTCATTTCTCGGAGATGAGAAACTCAGGGAAAACCAAAAGTAACAGACGTTGTTCGATAACCAACTGCGTCGCAGTAAATTAAACAAGCTAATCCGTTCTCCTTTGCTTCTGGTGAAGTTTTGTCGCGACAGATTTCTGTTCATTTCACAATGAGCACATGGTACACGATTCACTTGCACCTGCAAATTATCGAATGTTTTCATTTAAAAAAACGCTCGCATTGGCACGATATCGAGCGTCACGAGCTTTGATGCCAGCTTGCGGGCTTCACAAACGTATCGAAAAGCGAATAGATATTCGGCGAGAGGACTGAGTGAACGGTAACGCAGTTCGGTGTTGGGTATCCCTGTATTTGTCTGCAAAGTAATAACACACACATACAACAAAACTCATGAGATTCCTGAAATTGTTCATTTTAATTTATTCACCAAGCGTGAGCTGTAAAAGAATCGCTCAAGTGGAGTGCTTAGATTAACAATCGCGCTACTACTCACAGAACTGGGCAAGTAATATACATTTCAACTTTAATCTGTATTCAATCTTAACAATTCCGATCAACTTATCATTACTTAAGAATCAAGTTTGCTATAAAATGTTATATACGACCGGTTGGCGGTCGTAAAAACTATTGGAAACCATTTTTACTATTATTACTCTTATGGGTAAAGAATAGATTTTAATTTGCTCCATAATAAATAGTGTATAATTTCTGTGTAAGCGTGTATTCGTTGGTTTTGGTGAATACATTTGGTGTAACATGTTTCTGAAACTGCTATCAAATATCTTTACATATACACACATCAATAAAAGAAAAACAATGTAACTTTTATTGAATGATTTCGTTTTATCTGGAAACAATAACAATAAAACCCCAAACAATTCCAACATAAAATGCTATCATAAAAATAAGACGTTTTATTGACGTCATAAAATCTCTTACAAACACTCTATAGAGAATTATCGTCATCTTTTAGAAAACGTAACCAACACTGAAGAACAAAAAAACCTCCGAAAACATATTGAAAAATGTAAAGGTCATAGGACAGACGTGCATATCAAACGTACATCTATTTTTTAATGTGTTATTGCAACAGTTATTGTAAATAAATAACGGTACAGTTCGTTTATTACTACTGTGCATATAATATTTGGGTATCGCTACATTAGCTCAACGAGAACTACTTTTATCTTATGGCACAACTGCGAAGCCATGACCCAAAGTCAGAGCATTTTACAGCTAAATATGACGTAATTAATAACGCACTGCGTGATATCAAGGTGTCGCAAAACTGGTTACATATGCTTACTTATCCCAATGTATTTAAGGAGCAAAGATTGAAATGATTCACCGTTTAAGGATTGCACTCTCCCGTATCAAGAAATTTAAATTGATTGAGCGATTGCACCTAACCTTCAATGAAAATCGCTATTCGCAGGAATTGGTAAATCGTTTTTATTACCATCACCGAAGGGGGGGAGGGGAATATTCATTTTGTTGAAACGTTTACAACGCTCAGAAGAAAGCACCAGTGGTTCCACAAAGTATACATATTCTTGATCATCATCAAGTTCCGAATCGATTTAAACATGTCCACCAGTCCGTCTCGTAAACCTTCTCCGGAAACATGAGTTCTTGCACGCAGATTGGTATTAAAAATGCTCCAAATTGGTCGAAGGATACGCCTACAGTAACACGTGAACTGAGCGCACCTCTATTCTCCAAAGGAATAAAAAAATGGTTTTTCGCTGATTGCTCATAAACTTCAGCAGATAAATATAATAAATATAATAATTTGAACATACACCCTGTGGATGATGCTGTAGTCTGTCTATGAAAATGCGGAAAATTGAACTCGCCTACCCAATATTATAATACATAAAAAGTTAATTCTTTTTTCAATACCTTCGTAACGCGCAAAAGCAAGCTTTTAAAAATCTTATAAAATATGTACATTTTTAATCAATTACGTATATGGTATACATTTAAGCAGGTCCGTCTATTTGTTTGCCCATCTGTCCGTCTGTCCAACTATGCAGTATCTGTGGTAAACATTCTTTCGTTCGCAAAAATTAAGACATCGCCTGCAAATGTGCAAAAGAGTTTAAAAATTGCCCAAGCAAGTCAAGGAACACGCCTACAAATCTCGCATATCTGCACAATCAAAGCTGAGAACACCTTCGCTTTCAGTGTCTTTTACTCCTTATCCATAAACAGATATACGATATAAATTTCCAGCAGATTATTCTACAAGAACAAAAAACATCAGCCACGCCCACTCAATATTATGGAGTATGCAAATTTATATTTTCCCCTATTTTCAATTTCTTATAGGATAAGGATGATGGATATAAAAGATTCGGTCGCAATCGAATATAATTTTCTTTTTTGCTGATAGGAAGATCTTCGCAGGCAAGCTTCGTCGTAGATTTAAGACCACTTTGTCTCAGCCTGAATGTCAGCTTGAGTTGTTAAGGGAGCGAAACAGTATAATGAAAACAATGAATTCAGCAATTTACTCTTGTTGTAAGGCAATTGGAAAGGTATAAAGCCCGTGGCTGTGATATCTTAAAAAAAAATTACTCAGCTAAGAGTGTAACTCTGGCAGCAATTATATGACTAAAATTCTCATTACCTGTTGGGTATATACATCATTTTGTACCGATCTAAATACTAAATGCATCATTCTATTTGTACTTGTCTTAGACCTAAACTAGAAACTTTCTGGGATGACCTTACCTGGGGTAAGGTAAAGCGAATATCTCGTTTTGACTACACAGGTGTGACAGGTATTGAAACACAACCATTCATCAATAGCATCTCTTTATGAATTCCCCAAGAAATTTATAGTAAATTTTCGAGAACTTTGTTGAGCATTCAGTTGCGTCGGAAAAAGCGAAAAATCGATATAAACGAATTCATGATTCATGAAGAATGTTAAGATGTTAACGATTTTCAAATTATTTTCATTTTATCGATATTTTCATTATCGATCGTTGATGGGAAATGTAGAAAGAGTACGAGAGCTTGGCGGCGTTCTCTGAACCGTTCATAAATAAACCAAATCTTCAGTTCAAATATTACGTGATATTTTTAGAAAATGTACAAAAAAGAAACAACGTAATTTAATTTGTTGCTTCCCACTCTCGATTGGCTTGCACTAATTGAAACAATTTACATGCGATGGAAACTTGAAATCTTAAGCTAATTTAAAAATCATATATAAAATTAAATGGAGGTAGGCAAGGCGCCCACTTGTTCGTCCGATAACGCCATAAGGTGTTTCAGTGTGACTTAAAAAATATAAAAATTTGAATATTGAACAAAGAAAATCGTTCGGTTATAGTTATATTATCGCTAAATTAAAATACTTTTTAAAATTATTTATACACATAATAGAAAATAAAAAGTTTTTTTTTTTTATGATAACTTAATTTACTTCAAAAACCATTCAGTCATACACATAATAAGTAATGTATGTGGTCGCAAAAGAGGTGTTGGTTGATTTAAGAAAAATTAAAAGAAAAATACTTTTAAATATTATTTTTCATGTTCGAGTTCACAACTACAAGCAATAAAGCCTCGCATATAATAAACATGTCAACTAAATAAACATTAAATAAACGAATGACTTTTTTTAAGGTTGAATTATGTAATGAATATGGATACCAGAAAGCTTATGGACATATATATATATATTTATTATATATATATAGATAGATAGATAGATAGATAGATATACTTACATAGGTAAACGTTATGGAGAGATACGTGAACTTATGAACGAACGCCTCAAGTGATTGTCTCTAAGTTAATAATGTCATGCGCTTAACTGAGGGTCTGCAAAATTTTGTCATTTTTCATTATTCCGCCACTCGCAGAGACACTAATTTGAATATTAAAAGTTAGCGCAAGATGTTGTTGTTGTTGTTGTTGTTGTTTCCTATTTGTTTCATTCTTTGATTTGTAATAAATTAATTAAGTTTAAAATTAATGATAAAGAAATACTTCTGATTTATTTGTTGTTTTGGAAAAAATAGAAAAAAAAATGAAAGAAGAAAAAACCATAACAAGAAAAACAACAATTGCAGCAACAACAACGCTAACAATAGAAAAGAAACAAATAAACAAAGGCATTTAAAGTAGCTGCTGTTAATCTAACCGCTTACATCTATCATTTTTCACGGTGTAACAGGTTTAACTTACAAACCAACACATGTTGGTGTTGGTGTTAGTGGCTGATGGTTGGCGGTGTCTAGAATATCATTTTAAATTCTCACATTAACAAAGACGTTAATTTTGATTAATTGTACGGTTGAAGGAAAAAGAACTAAAATGTCAGGCATGCCCTCTCCCAGCGAAACGTTTAAATCTTTCAATTCTTAATTAAGAAAATGAAGCCCGCGAAGAAAATGTGCTATAATATGTAATCTGCAATGAATTAAATAAACAAATTTTCAAATTATTAACAGCAACTAAAACATCAACAAAGACGTTATTTCATAATTTCAGTAAAATGAAAAAGGACCGCACACTTCCTTTCTGACATTTGTTTGGCGTTTTCGGTACAAGCAGGGAAATTTATAATCATCATATATATCTACATATATGTATATATATAACGGGTAAAATAAGGTTATCTACACCTGGCCAGCGTTCCAGTGCATTTTCTCTATTCTTTACGTACATATTCACTATTGAAAAATGCTCTTTGCATGTACGTACCACCCATGCAGGCGTTCCTCCTTTAATACGGTACGTGTCAGTTCCAATGGTTCCAATACAACACGGTACACATATTAATCTCGCCGTATAACACGACTTCAATATAACACAAAACATGTTTTGACACAACACGACGCACATTGCCTTTAAGTTTAAATGAAATTATTCGATATTTAAACTCAGTTTAAATAAATACATAAAAAAGTTTCCCATAGCACGGTTTCAAAATAGCACGGTACAAATTAACCCTATTATACTAGGAACGCCTGTATATATAAAATGTAATAATGTACATGTATACATAAAGCACATGTCAAGTCATTTCTGTGCTTTACACTTATTATACGCGAATGTAGCAACTGTTATACATATGCATTTGTATACTACACCATCTACACTATATACCTAGATTTATATACATGGAATTAGTATATATTGTACACAAATATGCTTACCATAAACACACATTTATGATATACTCGTGTGATTACATATAGGTGCACTATATCCATACTTTTATGTTTGTTTACCCATCGACATACACACTTGGCATAATTGTGTACACGTGAACATTCGTACGCACAATGGACTTAAGCATATGAGAAATTGTCTACGTTGACAACATTCGTGCAGATTTACTAACGAGATATATAGAGCTTTTTAGCTTTCAATTTTGTCATTGCAAGCAAACAGAAACTAAAAATCATCAAAGTTATAATCATGATGGGAACCTTGAATCCACATTAACAATGAGGAAACAGTGATTAATAAAAAGGTCAAGAATAATCGGTATAAGTAAATAAGACATCCAAGCCATCGAATATAGCTTTAAAGATAGTTTTAAAAGATCCATTGATTTATCCACTTATGGGGATAAAAGAAGATCAGGTATTCAGTGAAAAAGTAGGCTTAAAGTAATTCTTCAATAGTTATTTCATTCTCAGACTATGATAAGATATCGAAGCTTCCGCTGCCGATTAACAAATAAAGGTTATAAACAATCATTCATAGAGTCACCTTATACCCGCTACTGTAGTATCTCATTTTCGACCTTTCGTTTTCTCTATCACCAAGTGTGAATTAGAGTTCTTGTAACGTGTATGTCGGATTCTATGTTGGTTGTCGGTTGTCACGTTCAAAAAGTTTAAGAAAGAAGATTTGATTCAGATTAACTCCGCAAAGATTTCCACTTTATATATCTTCTCGCGAACTGGCTTAGGCGCTAGGTTAGGTTATGAGTAATGAGTAAAAGAACCCCTTTTTTTTCTTTTAAAAGCAAAACTGTTTTCACTTTTGGTGGCTCCTACGATCTGTTTGGTCAACGACTGCCAATATTTTTACCAAATTTGAAACCGACATCTTAATTTCTGCCGCAGACTTTACACAGACAGACGCATTAACAGAAGGTTAGACAGACTTTATGGCTTCTTTGAAGCTTCCATCCCAGTGCTGCAAACGTTTTAACGAAATGAATATAATCCTGTACTGAATACATGAATAAAATTCTTTGGTTTTTTTGTGTTTTCCGAGAGTTGCTATGCCTACTACTCTTATGTTATACTCTGATGGATTTGTATTTCTGTATGTAAGAACCCTAAATATTATTATAACATACATAATATTTTTATTTTTTTTGTAAAAAAGAAAGAGCAAAGGAAAAACACATTATGATATTTCCACTTAGGAGAAGGATTGAGAGAAAATTATTAAATTTTGTAATATTACATGAAGGTAACGAATTTACGTAACACTTACCAAAACTGGTCGACATGCAAGTAAAAGCTGTTTTTCTTGATCACCGATCGTAATCTGGTACCCGTATATGCGTACGTAAGTTAATTTTCGCAAATACTTCCTCCACAGCCAATCTATCAAAAAATTGGATTGGAATTTTGAATGAATCACACATCTGCTCTAACAAACAATGGATCTCATTGGACATCAATCAATATTATAAGAAAGGTTACGCCAGAATCTTGCTTTACTAGATCGTGCACAACACCGATGATTTTCCGCATAAGCACCCAGTTTTCTGAAAAATCTGTAAAACAATTATATCATCGACTCGTTTCTAACCCAATATTTCGAATTTTAAACGATTTGCAAATACTTTGTGGTAGCTGCCCTAAGTATTCCCACTGCATCGATCGCAATTTTGTGAAGAACAACGCGAGAAGAAGACAAATAATCGATTTGGCTAACAATTTCAAGCTGATGTATAATATTAGGTCGCTTGTGTGTTAGAAAATTTTCGGCATATACGAGCGTATTTTTGCTCGATCGAGTTATTATTATGACTTACGATTATTTACATAAGTAAATCGTTAATGAATTTTTTACCACAAAAATTTTTCAACTTAACCGTGAATGATACGATCAAGTATAGTGTTTATTTTGTTAGTTCCTCTCCAATTTAAAATGTAAAACTATTCAACCTCCAGCACAATAATAACTCTTAATTAACATATCAAGAGCAAAGATTGATAAAATGTTTTCAAACTAACAACTCAATTATCTGTGTGTTCAGCTTTAATTTATGAAATTTTTTTATCGTTCATATCTGCTTTTCATCTTTAATATAATTCGTTTATCGAGTGATTCGTAACACCAAACAATTTGGCTGAAGGATTTCATAAATAATTGAATAAATTTCCAATAATGATTCAATCATGTTCTTGCCTCACCAGTCACAAACATTTGAAGGGTGGAAGAACTGCATTGCCGTGCGTTATAGAAGAACTGTTCCGAAAGAAAGCACCGTTCAGGCCGAACTAACAAGTATTCCATTTGAGAACGAACTCGAAAGCGTACAATTAATGAATTCATTAAGAAAAGTCTGAAAAGCAATGTTTAGTCTACGAAAGTACTTAAGTAACTCTCCGATAAATATATATTCACGAGTGATTTTTCACTCACTTAACTTGTAATTTATGAAAACCGAACTGTTTCTATTTAATTTCACTGTCTCCCAAGAGTATTAGAAATGTGACCGACACGTCTATAAACTCATCCCCTGCTAGTCATTAATTATGCTTAACATAACAAAAAAAGATTTCAAAAAGTTTATTTGAAAAGGAAAAATAAAGCTTTCCGTATAATCATATATTTTAGATAATTATATTTGATACCTTTATCTTGATAGGCATAAACTTGTGATAAATTTACGACTTCAAATGATGCGAAGCCGAAAACAACTAAATAGTTCTCTTTGATACAATCTACCGAAAATCGAGGTTATTATACCATTATAAACCACATTAGATAGTCAAAAAGTTTTTTGACAGTTTTCTAGTTGCTTTTACTCAATCGCCTAGGGTGGAGTACTTCTTTAACAATTCCATTATCGAAATGCAGTGTTGTGAGACCAAAGATGGATTGGAAGCGACTTTCACTTCATACAAAAACCAAGGCTTCCTTACTGATCTTCAACTGATCTTCAAATAAGTAACACTGCAATCTTATGTTAACCGCTTTAAAGGGAAACACTAATCACCCATTAGTTAGAGTCCTATTTCCCCAAAAATGGAAAATTAATTAAGCTTATCGGAGTATCATATAGAGCTCACTTCTTTGTGGTACTTGAGCTCTACAATGTTGACTTGCGCTTCGCTTACCCTGTACTTTTTGGTAAGTGATCAATGACCTACAATTCTACATTTCAAGGATGCATTAGAAAAGAAATGAATAATAATTTCGAAGCGCAAGAAATAACTTCAAATAAAACGGCGCGAGATGAGATAATTACTGCATACGCAGCGGTATATCCATGCATCTTATCTTTTTCATTTATTTATTCGATTAGGTTTATATGGAATCCGGAGGTCTTATGAGAAAACGACATCATATAAAGTAAATATCGAAGTTAAACTTGATTTTCGCAGAATCTTTCATGTTCGGCAATATGGTTGAAGTTAAATTCTGGGCACAATTTCTTTTCTTTTAATCCGGACTATGGTTTTCCTAATTAATTAGCATAAAAGTAAATTCAAAGCCAGGTTTGATTGTACATTTCCATTTTCGATGCCATCCATTTCGATCGTCATAAGTAGAATGCAAAATACACGTTCACCATACGATCTCGTTTTAAAAAATGTACTCGATCTATGTTTTATCTTCGGGGAAATAAAAGGAAGAACGGCTATCCTGGCAGCGATAGAAAAGGATCAACGTTCGCACGACAATGCATGACAATGAGAAGAATCATCAACTTACCAATAGAAAAGCTTCGACATATCGCTTGCAAGATGCTGCAGCGCACCGCATTAGAAATTCAAAAATTACATTCAACAGATTGAAATGTGTGCCATATTATTAATCTCTTCTGCTACGACCAGACGAATTTGTCTTTGTATTATATTTATTATCGTTTCCGCAACCGGTATTGAATTAATTTAACAACAGGAGAACTTGTACAGAGGTGCAGAGTTATAAAGGAGGTTTGTCATTGCAAACGCACTTAACGTTCACCGTTTACCGTAGCCAAGTTTCGAGAAAATTTGCTTGTATTCTTAGCACATTTAAATTTTATTCTCAGTGTAAACACTTTCGTAATCACTGAAAACTCATTATTTTTCAATAACGTAAAGTGACTTCTGTCAATTTAAAAATAAATAGTTCAGAACAGTTACTTATTTATAGTAATTTCATCTGACATATTTTGCCAAAGTGATGTCTCAACAAGAGCACATTGCTGACGAAATGACATATATATATAAAAATGTTAGCATATCATGTAAAGTAAATATTCATAAAACATAAAAATAATTAATGCATTTTCCGAAGGCAAACGTAAGTAAATCATTATTATTATTATTATTATTCTTGTTGTTGCTTTTTTGTTTTGCCATTTAGGATAAGGACAAGTCCACCCTGTTTTTATATATGATATTTTGCTGAATGAGATTAAAATAATATTTTATCTAAATCACTGTTCGATAGCAGCGCACTAAAAGTAATTTTATGCTCAAGTAAACATCGCTGTTATACAATATAGCAAAAGCAAAGCAGTGGCATTTTTATTTTTATTTTTTTTCTCATTTTGCAAATGCACGCGCTGGTTATACATAGGTTTTTGAATAATGTTAACAACAATTGAAAACAACATTTACATTACTTATATACATACTTATCTTTCTTTCAATAAAAAATGAATTCTCTCTCCTGCATGGCTTCATAATCAACCTAATGTGCACAGCGACTTACGCGACGTATATCAATAGAAACGTGCTTGTTATACCGTTAATTTTAGTAAAACTTCTTTAAAGTATAAAATCTCAAAAGTTCTTAACATAACCAACCATTCGAAGATGTTTTTTTTTTTAACAATAAATTGGATTTACATTATTTGTAAAATAATATAAAGGCCTGATATATATGATTTGATTAAGTTGTAGTTCATTTTCAAACTACCAAGATCGAAATCCCGTAAAAAATAAATCATTCGCTGAGAATTAGAGCTAAAATGAAGGGGGTAAACCGCTGTACATTTTTGAAAAAGCCATTTGTTTTTTTTTTTTTTTTGTATTTCTTAATGCGCGCTTTGGACCTGCTAGAATACGTGGTAAAAAATCCATTACCCGCAAAAAACTTGTTTCATGAAATTTCTGAACTATCTCCTAAACGCTGCGACAAGAATACTTGCAACAAAAGAGTTGCAGCTGCTAAGTAGCAGCTGAAAGTCTTGCTTTTTGGTTTCTACCCCCTCGCCTACACTAACCAATGTTTTTGAAAAGTACGCATGGTCATCTAAAAACATTACCAGGAAAATTATATTCATCAAGATAACCTACAAGTAGATAAACGGCCGAGAGCGAAGCTTTCCGTAGCTTCCACTACTTCTGCTAAGAAATTAAAAGTATGCAATAAAGTTCTTAATGGATTCGGCCATGGAATTATATATTTGCTTGTCATTTTATTCGCCTTTTCCCCTAAATATACATAAAACGGGCCCTGCCGACCAACTAATTGTCAAGGAGAGAAAACGAATAGGAATATTTGAACTTTTTTGCTTTTTGAATCACGGGCTAATGGAAAGAAATAATGAAAAATTTATTGTTGATTGAGAAAAAAATGTTCTTTTAGACTGTTACAGTGATTGATCCCCACAACATATGGAAATTGTCATAATAAGAGAACAGGACCGTCGCTCGCTGTCGTAATTGTTTCAAGCGAATGTATTTCCAAGAATCATGCCAGTTCCATCACAAATTATTTAATTAACTTCTGTTTTACCGACGGAATCAAGTGGATTATTACTCCCCCCCACCCTCAGCCTCGTCTACCCAATTTGCAAAAAAAACCCTTAAGAAACAATAACGCGCTGTTTTTTCTCGTAGTCTTCGATATTTGCTAAACGAAACGGACTGAAATTTCGAGGACCAACCACGCGAAATATAACTACACGAAATGACATTGACTGGCCGTTGAAAGGAGCATCTTTTAATTTCCTGAACTCTTTTTTTCTTTTCTTTTTTTGTTTAATTACGGAGCTGTACAGTTCACAGTGTAAATGAAATATTTTATATAAAATTTGTGTTTCTTAAAATTGACTTAAAAGGTACAAAGGTAACTATGACAGCGAGGAAATTGACAAGAACGTCACTGGATTCGCGATCTTTGACGCCGATAGTTCTTTTTTTGTTTTTTATAAGTGGTAAAAAAAGCCCTAATGAAAGTCAAGTGTTTAAAAATTGTCTTTCAAGTATCTTGGAATACCATGGGGGATCATTCTTCATTTTCTTCAAACCTGCAAAATAGAGCAAAAAGATAAGCAGATAATGTTGGCGTACGCTTCTCTCTATAAAAATTTTTTTTTTCTTTTTACCTCTTAAAACTACAAAGATGTGGAGAAAAGCGTAAAAAGCTGGCGCTTAACTGCAAAAATTTTAAAGCAAACACAACACAATTAGTATTAATTTCTTAAGACAACAGTTAAAAAGCATCGACAAACAATAAAACTAAGTAACTAATAACAGTTAAGTAATTTGTTCTTGTTATTGTTCACTGTGTTGCTGCGTCATTATTACGACAAGTATCATTAAATGTTTCATGTTCTTAGTGCTTTTCCTGTTCGTTTTATTTGTGTCCGAAACATTGCAAAAGATTTGTTTGCTTTCGTTCGGCATCTAGAGAAAAAACAACAATTGTTTCATTGAGAATGTTTCTTTCGAAAGATCTTTTCAGATATATATATATATATATATATATATATATAAACGCATATGTATGCATATCTTTGTATATGTGTATGCAAGAACATACACTATACGATTACTTTAATACAAATTCGTTAATTTGTCAATGATATGAGCAATTTGGTAGGAATTCGTTGGTTGGTTATTTGATTTTTTCTTATTGTTTTCTTTTCATTTTCATTTTTATTTCATGCCTCATGATTTCAGGGATTTTGACAATAACGGCAAATAATGCGAAAGGAATTTTTCGGTTTGTCGTGTGTGGTTTGGTTGTTTCTTTTTTCTTATAATTTTATTTTTTATTTTTTTTTTTTTTCTTATTGAAACACATATACCCACATACACACGCGCACACACATGCATGAATTGTAAAACCCCTTAATTACCGCTTCATTATATCATATCAATGGATGCCTGATTGTTGCTGTTTTGTATAAATATAAGCTAAACTAACTCAAAGCACGCTATATATAAAACGAAAACAGCAGCAAAAAAAACGATGCATATGTATAAATATTTAAGATTATTATCGTAAAAACATGAAATACCAGACGAGACGAATGTCTGCGTTTGTGTATGTGTGCTTTAGATTTGAAGAAAAAAAAAAAAAAAAAAACCAATCAGCGCCACTTAAACTCTATTATGAGTTAATGAAATCACTCTCACATACATTCTTAAAAAATACCATTGTGTGACAATTAATAAATAGTCTAACAAATCTCCACTGAAACACACACTCATTTACACAGGTCTTAGGAACACAACAGCAATCTTGTGTGTTGTCTAGCAGTTCTCTTAGTACCAATTACGTTTATTTCACAATAAAGTCTTACTCTTACTGCTTTTTGTTCATTTTTCTTTTACACTATACACTTAACAACTTTATTAGATAGTTGCAGAACTACTGGTTAAAGTTTACGCCAGCGTGAATTTATGTCTATGCCCATATTCAGAAACTAAAACTGGCTTAATGGCTAATTAGACTAATTAGAGTACTTAATATAACAGATATACATACATACACATACACACACAAACACACACACACGTGCGCGCACACTTACGCACACAAACTTATTTAACTACATTTAAACTCAATGATAAGATGTCTAATATATCTAATTGTCTCTGTCCGTTCGTCTATCTCCTTGTTTTAAGACTATCTGGTGAACTCCGTTGAAAACTAAACAGGTTGTAATAGTGAAAACATAGAAAAAACAATCTAGAAATGCAATAACCATTTACTGTACACTTATGTACAAGTATGTATGAAGAGCGAGTTAAACTATGTTGCCTAATACACTTAAAGAAAATATCATAATATTTCAAGAATATAATGTAAAGCCAAAAAAAAAAAAAATAGTTTTTCGTATATAGTATTTTTTAACATACGTACCTATCGAAGACTTCGCTCAGTGCATTTATCACGAACTATTTCCTTCTCTCTGTACACAGTGAGCTGAGTATTCTCAGCTGTTGCTCTACTACTTACTATTGCATTAAAATATGTAGCCATTCGTGTGCCAGGTGTGTTGGATATTGTAGTTATTTATGCGTTAATGATTGACTGCGCACACAGTTTACTAACATTATGCCCGCGTAGACGCACACTGGATACATCTAGATGTAGTGAAAAAATATTCAAAAAGTAAAAAACGTTCAAAGCTGCATTTCACAAAAAAAAAAAAAAAAAAAATTTGTTTAACATATCCTGGACATGAACCTATTAACATAATTTTCTAATTTTTTTCTGCTTATAACAACAAATTTTTATATCATGCTTAACGCTTCCAACACGCCAGTGCTAGAAAGCGGCAACATTTCAATGATGACAATTTAAAACGGCCTCTATTACTCTAAATAGTTATTTTCAAAATACATTTGTTTTTTACTTAAATTGTGCTCATAAGTATCTCAAATAATGAACTATGCCATCATCACTTAAGATTTTCAACGTTTTTACGATCATTTACAATACCTGTAAAGGTAAACATTGATGCTTGTGCGTAGAAATGGGAAAGTTTTCGCCGAGACAAATTTGCTAAGGGCATCTGAACAAGAACTAATTTCTCCGGGCAAATAGACCCGATTTAATATCAAGAAATTGCTGACTGATTGCTTAGGTATAAAAATTGAAAGTTGAAAATATCATAACTACAAGTATTAGTGATTGTTTCAAAAAAATTTATAAATAAAATTTAAAAGAACTAATTTGCCATTCACAATATGCCATTCACATGTCTACTTAGCAATTACTTTCGCGAATTCATTAACAATTTGGGAAAAGAATTGATTTGATTCCAATATCATCGGTTTTAGGGCGACGGGAGTGTTGACCATAGACATTACTCAGACGGCTAAATAGACGTGTATACATAAATCGATTCGATATTTGACGCTGATCAAGAATATGCATGCTTTCTGAAGACTCGGCAGCATTTTTTCCAAGTGCTGCAAACGTTTTGACAAAATGAACACGCTCACATCCTTCAAGAAAGGAATACAATAAGTCAAAGCGCGTACAAAATGCGATATGCGCTTACATCCGGCAAATGGAAGCTAACAGTGACTATTGACTTCTCTGTGAATGCACTTGCTAGACGCAAGCAGATACAGCAGATATAGGTGTGTATGTAGTGTACAGCAAAATTGATCATTTGTAATCCGTAGCAGTTGTTTATCCATAAATTGAAGCAAATTATATTTACCACCAAGATGTTAAGTTGGAGGTTGATTGGCCCAAATGCTTTCTTTAGGGCCGCGTAAAAGGCTAGTTCAACAAGTTCCATACAATTGACTAACTTTTCAGTTTCCCGCATCTATTGACATAAGCGGTACTTAACGAGTATAATATCTCGAGAATACAGAAGTTGAGGGCGAATTTAGGACTAAGTTTTCTATTGTTCTGAGATTGCACTTCTAAAAAGATGAAATATTATCAGTTTATTTCAATTGTTAGTAGACCAATGAATCGCTTCAGCAGATCTGAAATCAAATTTGTTTTGCTGCATAAAGTGCACTTGCATCAAAATTCTAATCTTAACTGAACAAACGGAATCAAACGTCTAAATCCAACTGACTGTAGATTCTTTATTGATATTCTGGCGCATAAGCATCGCTTACGAAGGCTCTATAAGCGATAATTTGCCATTTTTCGATAGCTAATGCGTATTAAAAGAGACTTTGATGTGTTGATGTGTTCAAACGGTAAATCTGACCTCCACAGATGACCTTGATAACAGAGATATCAATTAAATAGCGCAAAAAGCACCACTAAGTTGCACTTCCTCGTTTGCTCTTTTTATTATGTTTTTTTCGTTTTTCTACAAATTTTCTCATTTTTATATGCAAGAATTGATTATGAATTTTCGCAAAAATTGCGATTTTTACAGAAGGTGTCTTAATACTGTCTCAGCTTTGAATCATCGTACTGGAAAAATGCGCCCCAATAAAGTTTAAGAAGATAACAGACAGATAGTTACTGTAATATCTCAAATACTGTCAAATACTGCATTTAGAGCTTCCACGAAATGAATGCGACTTCTTCGACCGGCTTCTTCACCCATGATGTTAGTGAAAGATTAATTTCTTGCATTCCAATGGAACAGGAAAAATGAAAGAGAAGATTGTCGCTTAGTCTGGTCATCTCCGGATTCAATTCCCTTTTTTTAATTACAATTAGCGTGCGGATATAAGCCACAATGAACCCTCGATCGGTAAAGTCATAACGATTGCCAATTGAACATGCACTTGCCAAGCTACTGCCATACAATTTCCCAATCTCTTCTCTTTCTTTTTTCCTTACACATATACATGTATAGGGAACATTCTCTGAGTAACGGTTATTTAAGAAAAAAGAAAAAAAAAAGCTGTTACACAAGCACTTCATGTTATTGACTGTCAACCAGTGATGGCTAACTTTCGAACTACTAATGATCGGTTGAACTATCTTTTTTATTTGGCAAACGAAGAACCAAATGTTTGCAGAGCTATCACCGACTACGTGACAATTAAGAAGACTCTTAACATAAAATTAAAAACATTAATAATTGGTTAACTGATGATGACTTTACAAATTTGAATATGTCTTTATGAGAAATTATGTTTTAGTTATCTCAACTCTTATGTTGCAATTTTCATTACCTTCCACTCACAGGATGATAGTAATACTTAAAAAACAAAAAAAAAATGGTAAAAAAGTAATCATTAAAAACCGTTCTTTTACAAGTTCTGTTGGTTTTTATCCAAAATTTTATCGAAATTAAAAAAAAAATTCACTTAAGACGTTTTAAGAATTCTTAGTGACAAAGCTACATGGCGCCCCTGGGGGTCTGCTACAACGAAAAAAAACGATGAAAACACATGTGTACGTATGCGGAAAAAGAACGCCGAAGAATACATTTGGCGAATATTGTGATTTAACAAAATGTTGCAACTTTTTCACATTCGATTTTGAAAAGAAAAAACAAAACAAAAACACAAACAACATCGAGCCAATAAACCCTTTGGCATCCCACATAAATTTTCCTTGTGCCACAATTGTTTAAATTAAATAAGAAGTCGTTTTGTATTTCGGCGCATTCTTGACCATTATCCGATTTTTTTTTAAACACATTTTTTTAAATGACCCGCCATCCCCATACGATAAGTATACTCTTTTGATTATTCGATTTGTAACATCCTGAAAATCTAAAAACACAAATCACATCCTTTTTTTTTTTTTGCTTCTTGTAAGAAGATTGAAGATTGCATAAGCAACCGATATCCGTAAATAAATTAGATTGAACTCAAAAGACTAACATCTACACGAGATAACTCATAATTTCACCACCAAGGGATCCATCACAAAAAAAGTGTGTGCCTCCGACAATAACAAACAAAAGCACTGTAGCATTAAGCAGTAAGCAATCGCTACAACAATTACAATCAGAAAAGTGAAAGATTTGAAGTCCATCTAGTCGTGATTGCTTCTTCGGCTCGATATTTTTCACTTCCGAAAAAAGCAAAACTTGGGGCACACAATTAAAATTCAACATGACATGCCAATGAGTCAAAATCCATACATGATATGACATGAATCGAGCACATATATATTGTGCATCGTTGGAATTATGTTTCCAGCGAATTTCAAAACACTTATCTTTAGCTGTTGCAAGTTGCAAGTTCAGAAGCACTTGCCACCTACAACTTGTTATTACATTTACTAAATCCGATAAATGTTTGATGAGATTTTTTCTCCCTTAAATTGGATCCCTTCTCCCGATTATTTCTTCATCGAACTGTAATAAACTAAAAGACTACAAACCTAAATGTTTAAATACTATTCTACCGATTTAAAAGTCACTTGTAGCTGGCCCTGACAGCTAACACAAAAAAAAAAAAAATTCAAACATTTTTACTTAAGAATTTAATAAGCGAATTCAGATCGTTCTGCAGTTCTTGCAATAATTCACACGTCATAAATGACTTAAAGAATTGAACTTGATTTCTTTGAAAATTAAACGGATATTTATGCGGGAGCTTTATTCGAATTGATTTTCGCTGCGAATTCCCAGATTGCTCATATCTAATCTACCCATTAGTTGAGATCCAACCCATCCAACTGAAATGCTTGTCACCTCAGCTAATTCATCATAGATAGTCTGGCAAACTTTCTAATAGAAGACTGGGATGTCGTCAATCATTTCGGCACTAAATGCCATTCTTGTAAATTGTCATTTTCATATCTACGATCAATTTTAGATAGATTCGCAAATTTATTTCTAAAGACCACTACAATCTGGCTCATTCGTCACTCCTCATGTTTTCAAAAATGTTCTTTTCTCTCCTTCTTTTTCTTAATTCATACTCAATCGCTACACGCAGACACAACACGTCTAACTTAACCGATTACTTTAGCTACGTTATTTAACAGTTGGTTGCTTGTAAACCAGAGCAGAGCCCAATGCGGAATTGAATGCAAACTTGTTGTGAAAGGGCTCCGAACGACGGGCATGAGCCGCTTAATCCATATGAAGCGCTAAAAGAACCGTTATCTACTAATATTGCAAATTTTATAAATTGATTGGGAAAAGAATTTTATGTTCCCGACAACACATAAGGCATAAAAATAAAGCGTTCGCAAAAAACAACCGTTTTCTGACATATGCTTTTAATGCATGTAAGTGACTCGTAATTATTGTAAATAATGGATTTGAGCATTCGTACATTCAGATAGTGTTCTAAAGCGCGGTATAAATTGCGGACAGGCGCGCGGACTATTAAGGCGACCATAACTTAATTCTTTATTCCTGGATGTGTTTGGGGCTTCAACTTCTGTGACAACGCATAAAACCTGCAAATATTTCTTTACTCTTAACATAATTTATTTTACTTGAACTTTCGGTTAACAAATAACAATATATACATATATATATATATATGTGTGTGTGTGTGTGTTTGTTTGCAAAAATCATAATACATATACCCGCTTACACATGCCCATACGCAGTTAAATGCTAAACAATTTGTCATTTTGCCACAATGTAACCGTGTCATCGCATAGTTAGTTGTATATGCGTTGTGCTGCGGCTGGGTTGCGCAAGTGCTAAAGTAACTTCTTGTTTGTAGTCTCTCTTCTCCTGCTGCCAAAGAAGTCAATTTTTTTTTTCCTTTATTGTTGTTATTTAAAGCCCGTGCGCGGGGTCATTTATGTGAAATTAAACATATTTTCATTGACTGCATAAAGGCAAACATGCTACAACTCGGCATGTTTCTCTTATTAGTTATACGACGAGAGAGTAATCGCTACTAAGCAAAACTCATTGAAAACAACAGTTGAAAGTTAAAGACATAAATGACTTTTGACCAAAATATTTACTAAAAACAACAATACACGAAATTATTTCCATTTTATACACAATTTTTATATATACCTTTCCATTACACCCTTCTGCCTCTGCAACGTGAAAACGAAACTAAAAAACAATTTTCGCTTTCTAAAGAAAACATCCTCAAGATGTGCAGATAATTCGTTTTCTATTCGTTTTAGAAATATTTCAGCGGATGGTAAAAAGAATTTTTTTTTTTTGTTTTTGTTTTTTTTGTCGAATATCACGACATTTTACTTTATAACCGAGATCAAGAGATACCATCACCGTCATCGCTATTATTATTGAAGTTGGAGCTGAAATTGATACAATTGATAAACGATTGTTAGTTGTTATTGCATGTTGTTGTTTTTGTTGTTGTTTTTATTGCTGTTGCTGTTGCTGTTGCTGTTGCTGTTATAATAAATGAAAATAGCTTATTTTCATTTTCATTCGTTGCCATCATTTAAACTCGTATACAACTTCATTCCAAGCCTAGGCCAGCAATCACCTAAGGGGTAATGGCAACCAAAACGAAAAAAAAAATGTATATATATACATATATATATATATATATATTTATATGTATATATATATATATTTATATATATACAAATAAAAAACAAGAACGAAATTCAGAAAACCAACAACATCATCATGCTCGTCATTATCATCATAATCGTCGTCATCATCATCATCATCATCATCATTCTTTTACAAGATCTATTATCTAAGTAAGAAGCGCACCAATTTACAAAACAAACACACACAAATCAAATCATGAGCTATTCAACGCCCTAAAGCATTCACCACCATACGATTCATTCTTCCTTCTTTCTCTCTCTCATGCTATTTTTTCCTGTACATATATATATATATATATATATATACATATATATACTGCCTACGTAGGCAGCAAACAAACAAACAAACAAGTCAGCAGGCAAGCAAGCTCGCTGTTAAGTATTCAGTTAGTCAGTCAGTCAACGATATCGAGTCTTTCCCAAATCTCTCCATTTATATGTTGTGCGTTGTAAAATGTTTCTTTTTCTTTGTTTTTTTTTTTTTTTGCTTTTCTTTGCTAAAAGAACACCAGGGCATAAATGAAAATTGTTTCTAATCAATCATCATTGAACAGCGATTATTTTAGTTGCTGATAGTAAAACGATTTGTCTTCTTATGCTCGGCTTGAGAATTTCATGTTTACATGAATTTCAGTAAAATTAGTACACGAGTCAAAGCCAGATATATGTTGGCGTTAGATCATGTTCAAGGATTTGCCCATCAACTCTCTATATGACACACAAAGAGTGTAAGAATACAAGGTGGCCAGACCTTTATTTTTTCTTCTTTCTTTTTTTTTCATTTTTAATGAGAAAAATGAATGATTGCTATAAGATTTAAGTTTGACTTTACAAAACATAAAAATTTTCTATTAATCTCTTCTTAATAGTTAATATGTGGAACAGAAAGAGAAAAAAGTGAAATCCTTTCAAGCTCGAAAGGATGAACAAAGATTACTTTGTCGACAATCGGAACTGTGGCATGAGTCTCTTCACGCCACCTCACTTGTCTTGTGCTTACACTGCATAAAAATTCTCTTTGCAGAAAACATAGCATAGTCTAACTAATTTTGGAAACAACTTTCATAGAAAATCGCGAAATCAGAAAACTTGCTACTTACTATTCTTATTTTAATTAAAATTTATATATATATATGCTATTTTTCGATCACTAGTAAGTACGGCGTTTTGCCCCAAGTGATCGTAGATCTCGCTGTATAATTAGTTCACAAATAATAAAAAACAAATCGTTTCCATGTGATGAGCGACACGCAAAGTATATGCCTCCTAATTTATAAGCAATATTGCACCACCATAGAGAGTCATCGGATGGTTGCAAATCGGTTGCACCATAGACTGACATATTAGAACGTTCTAAGATTCGCCTCATAGATATAGAGAGTGTATTTGTCTGTCTCTACATTGCCTAAGAAGGGAAGAAGAAGTAAGAATGCCAATCTGATAGGTTTAGGGTTAAACAAGAGTCCTTCGGTTAGAAAAGCAAAGCTTCATAATAAAGTGTCCCTGAATATTTCTCTTTTTCAGTTTTGCATTCTCTGCAATAAATTTATATGATTGTTTTTCGCTTTGAATTTATTTTGTCGAGACCAAGTAAAATTTTGAAGACTTTCACGCTTGGCAAAGCAAATAAGATGTCAAGTGGTACGATTTTCACTCGCAAAAGCTCGCCAATATACAATTTCTACAAATTAATCTCTTTTGAAGACTGTTTACTTGAAAATTTTACTTAATAACACAAACAATTCTCGAAAGGCTAATAACGTATTTACTAAACTTACACTTACTTGTATACAAATAAACGCGTATGTGTATGACTTGGAACCTTAAAGCTATAAATTGTTTGTTTGAACTTTAGTATCACAGCAAATTGCTTAAAATATCTGTTAAGACAAACGTAAAACAAAAACAGCTGCTGCTGCTGCTGCTGCTGCTGCTGCTGCTGCTGCTGCTGCTTGGGTAAGTTCTTAGAATAGTGCTGAAAGTTCTTAAAAGAGATGGATGGAAAGAAATGAAAAGAAAAAGAGGCAAAAACCTCGCCCGTTGGTCGGTTGACTGGCAAATGCCTGCAGCTATCATTGCCAGTGACAATAGCAATTGTAGCCTGAGTGGCAATAATTCATTTTACCTACAGCACAGCGTACAATTTAATGAGGCAACGCCAAAAGGCAGATAGACAAACAAATGGACAGACAGATCTAGGGAAAGTTAAAATAAACGAGAGAGAGAGAGAGAGAGAGAGAGCGAAAGAAATGCATATAGAAAGAGATGTGCGCACCACTCACACTCACACACGCACACACACAATCCCAATAAAGTAAAAGGCACACTGTATTTTTATATTGTACATAACATATATAACACATATACATACAGATGCGGCTGGCTTAACTTTTCTAAAACATTTCAAAGTATTAGTTTCTAGTACAAATAGTAAAGGATTTCTTTTGTCTGCTCACATCCTTGATAAGAATGCATGTAGGTAGGCATGCTATCCATGCACATAGCTACGTTTGTTCGAGGGGGCCATTAAGAATGCAATTGTTAGCTTTCAAGACATGTTTTATTATCGAACGATAATTTTTGCACTTGATTGCATTCACACTTAACGAACACAAGCAAGCAATGAAAAAACAATTGAGCGAAACCGTAAAGGCATGGGAGAAAAGTAAAACTTTAATATCCATTACCGCACACATTTGTATCCGTTCGAGAGTCGCGCTAGCTCGCTTAAAAATTTATGGTGGCAGAATTAAAAGTTTATCAAAATATCGTTTCTATTACACATTGAAATACAGGTGTCACCGGTATAAGGTGGTTCTGAGCGTATGAACGTTTAGACATTTTAGTTTGAAATATAAAAAATACGACAAAGAAGAACAAGAAGAAGAAGAAGAGGAAGAAGAGGAAGAAAAAGACATTTGTTTGAAGGCAGTTGAACTTAATTGAGAATATCATCAGCAAAAGTCAACTAACCAGCGAGCCAGCCAGCCAGCGAGCCAGCCAGTCAACCAGCCAGCCAGTCACTCAGTCAGTCAGTCAGTCAGCCCGTCAGGCATTCGTTTAAATTCGAAGAGAATCATTTGTAGTAAAAAGGCTAAGATAAACAATTTTTTTTTTTTTTTTTGTGTTTAGTGTTCCAAACATGTTCGAAGCAAAAATTATACGATAACTTCAAAGCAAGAAAAAGTACTAAAATTGTAGCTTGCAATTGTGCATTTCCTCACTCCGAAAATGGAACAGACACGGGATGTGTGTGTATGTTTAAGCATCAATTGAAAGACTATGTAATTTCTTTATTCGTATGGCAAGATCAAGCATTAAACTCGCAAGCACACAAACATTACTTTAAGATTTATGTTCTTTGATTGCACACAATTGGTCGTTTGTTCCGTTTTTCTTCTCTTTTTTTTTTCCAAATACTAGCCATTATAATTTTAAACAGCAATATATCATCGAATGGAAGAATAACAAGAAGAAAAAAACCAAGAAAAAGTTGTCTCTAACAATCTTATATGAGTTTTATGTTTTGTTTCTAATTTTTTTTTTTTTTTTTTTTTCTAGACAGAGTTATATTTCTAACCTAATATTACCACATCAACAGTTTTCATCATTCACTCAGCCACTTATATATGTGCATACAAATAAACAAAGAGCGAAAAAAAAAAAAAACAGAAACAAGCTCACACAGAACTCTTGCTAGCTTTGTGGCTTAAATCTGTGTTGTATACAATTCAGTTCACTTATCATAATCATCATCATTATAATCGTCATCATTGCTCGTCATCGAAGACTTTTTCTATTATTTTTTGTTTTGTTTTTGTGTTTTCATATGAATGCAGTCCTGTGCATTGAAATGTTTGTACAACAAACATTACGTACATACATATACATAGATACAAAAACAAATATACACATGCACACACGTATACGTACGGTAACATATGTGATGTGTATAAGAGACAGCACGTATACGTACGGTAACATATGTGTGCAAGCTATTATATTTATATGTGTAATTCATGTGTACGAATGTTTGTTATTCTTGTGCGACTTTGTCTTGTTTATAGTTGCCAAACATAATTTATTCCTTTTGACAATTTCGGCGTAAAATGTCACAAAAATTGCACAGCTGTCATGTTAACCTTAGCATAATGTTTTTCCTTTCCTATCTCTCTCTCTCTCTCTCTCTCTCTCTCTCTCTCTCTCTCTCTCTCTCTCTCTCTCTGTCTTTCTCCTTTTCTTTGCTTTGATGTTTTCGTATGTTATTTTATGTCATTTGTTTCTCGATAATTTCTTTCATTTTCCATTTAAACACATAACTAAAATAATAATATTTAAACAAGTATTTTGCTAATAGTTTTATGAGTGAGGTGACCATGAGGTTCTTTTAAAGCTCACTTGTACATTTGCATACACGAGGCAGTCAAATCTAAATTTATTAATATAATTAGCTTAAGATCGCTCCAACTATGTTCTTACGTTACATAAGACAACTAATCATTAAATACGCAACCACTGAATGGGTTAATCAAAAATAATCAAAAACTTTTGATATAAAACGATGTTACGTAATGACCTTGCTCGCGGACTCTGCATTTGCTTTCTACGATGCCTTAATTTTAATCTTTTTTTTTTTGTTTTTATTTATTTATTTATTTTCATTAAAAAGGTGAAAGGATTAAAAGACAGCGTAGAACAAAGAAAGAGATGTTGTACTTAAAGTCGATATTGACCATAATCGTCCCAGTTAACCATAAACAAAATGATGGGAAAATTTGAGTTGACGCAAACATCTCGTAGCGCTGCTTTCAAAATATGAAATGCAAGAAACTACGAGAACAATACTGTTCTACGCAACAAAGTTAACATTTTCTATAAGACTTTTTTTTTTTTATTATTATTTCGGCATAGCGAGGAAAACACAACGGGAAAACACGGACGCTTATAGCAGTCACAGTTTAGAGTGCACAGTACACCCAGTGTCCGAAAGACCTTTCAAAGTCTCTTTAGCCTATTATTCCATTCAAACTCCGCATGAATAGTTGAGTAAATGAAAATTGCGGCAGTTTTCGCGGGATTACGTCTCAGTGCGGTTTACAACCATACATAATCGTAGCTATAAGGAGTGCTTAGTCGACAAAGGCATAACACTTGTCGATTGCTCACAAATTCACTTGGAGGCGGCCATTCCCACTTTCTGTTTACTTCTCTTTCTGTATTTATGAACGAAACCAACCTTATCTTATCGTTCCTGTTTTAATCATTTAAGTGTAATCTTCAGTCTGCTGTTTTCAGAACAAACTACTGAGAAAATAGATGTCTCTAATAACGATTTCAATAAGCTTCGCATTTTTTTAAAAAAGCAAAATGCAAAATGCCCAAGCGGAAACCGCCGGTTGAATGAACTCAACAGCACACGTCGCGCAAGAATATTAATTTATTCTTTTTCTTATGAGCTCTCTCGGATACGATTTTTTTGTAGCCGAAAAAAAGTACTCGAAGCCGCGACTCACTCACACATTTTTTTTGCATACTTCTCAACTCTCAACTATTTCTATATATGTTTGGTTTACTTTTCCATGAGAAAACCAATCATAAATTGAAAACTCGCCCTCCGTCAGCGCAGATGGTCTAAAGGGTTCAATTATTGCATTTTCGTACATTATTTAGGAAAAGAATCAATTTTAGAAGCTTAACTGAAAATTATTCTTATTTTGATGACTGTTTTCAGGATCAAGTAAACAATTTCATAATAAATTTTTTAAATTTACTCAACTCAACACACACGAAGTAAGAAAGAAAAAGAGAAGGAAATAGGAAGGAGGGCTTACTGGCCCCTTGAAAATCTATTTCTTGCGAAACCTTTTCAATTGAATTTGTTATTTAATTATTCGGTTCATGGAACTTCGAATTCGAAGAATTAAGAGCGATTGTTAAACTTTGGGCATTTCAGGGCTGTTTGTGTTATTTAATCATTCCCGGAGTAGGGAATGCGGAAAATTCACGCAAAATTTTCAATTCAACTCAATCTCGGAACGACAAATATTACTAACTTGTAAGTAGCGGAGTCTGCAGGGCACATATATATGTAAGCGTTGCAAATGGGATGAAAAATGCCTTTTGGATGAAGTTTTTTGAAAAATCGAAGATGAGAATGGGGAGTGATGCTCTCTCACATTAACATTTTCACGCAAGTATTTTACTATGTCATCATAATTTCTTTAATCAATTGCGGTTCTACTTATGCCCAATGAATGGCTAAGAAGAGTTTAAAGAAAGATAAAAAGTGATAAAGCAAAAAAAAAAAAAAAAAAAAAATGAGAAAAAAAAGAGGGGAGAAACGACAGAAACTAAACTAAGGGCAATTAACAAATAAGTGGGAATCAACAAGTTCTGATTCTGACTTTAAACAATAAATGTGCAACAACACAATTCCCACATGATTCATTAAAAATCTTCCTTAAATCATTGTTTAACCCGATGAGCGAATGTGCGTTAATAAAAAGAAAATATATATAAATAAAAAAAAAAGAAGGTCTACAATGACTTAACAGCATTACCTATAATTATAATTATTTTTTGTAGGCAATGATTTTCGTTCTCTTTGCCTTAATACTAAAACAGCAAGCAATTTAGATGACATTTGTGAAAACGTATATAGAGGCGCGCACTCACCTATAAATAAATATTTGAATGGGTATTTAATTCTAGTTTTTTTTTTTTTTTTTTTTTTTTAAGAAAAACAAAACTAAATTCACAAACAAACATAATTTATGATCATTTTATAAACAAAAGAAAAGGAAACCGACTTGAAGCCACAAGGAAAAAAAAAGTAAAACGACAACAAAACAGTTTCTCAAAAGTATTAAGGGAGCACCTGTTGCAGGGCTCAATAAATAAAATGTACATACGCATAGGCACACACAAAAACACACATCTAGACACAGCGACCGGCGCAAATAATACGTACATTAAAATATTCATAAAAGAAAATTGAATTGTCATGTTTTCGTAAAAAGTAAAGGTTGGTCAAGCGACCATTCAATGGAATAATATGCAAATAAGCCTCTAAGAAACCCCAAAACGGACAGCATAAATGAATGCACAAATGTATGCATAATGGCATATAAAATTTGGTTGCTGAAAATTTGAAAAGAAAAACCTTGTTCAAGATTATTAAGCCAAACGGCAAAAAGAATAAAAGCAAAATATTTCACATCTTACAATAAATAAATGCTTTGCATGTATGTATGTACGTATGTATGTATATATGTATAGGGTGATACCAAACGTACGAACAATAAACTAAAGGTATAATAAATTATAAATGACTTACATACATAACATAGAGTACATAGATGCAATTATAACGAATTCGAATGCATACGGCATCTGTGTAAAAAGTATCCGGAATTTTTATATAAAAGAATACAATTATTCCATCACAAATTGATTCGGTACCGACTTCAAATGAGACACACAATCCCATCAACTACAACTACATAAGCACTTGTCCACGCGCTGTGTAAACGATAACCTTTAGTTCTACTGACAGATATTCCTCTATGCTTTCGCACTTAGGTTTAAGATCAAAAAACTGAAAATCGCAATTTATGGCTAAAGAACTTTAAAAGATATATAGAAAATCTATTCACACCTCTTAAGTTAACTTCTTATAACACCTATTGTAGCGCATTTCAGTTCCTTCAGCTTGTCAATTATGTTGGTGTGTTCATGGTTCGTCACAGTTGAAATTCCATCGGAACAAGCCAAGTCAAGTAGTATTCCTTCGTCTTTACTGATGTTTGTATATTTTTGATTCACACTACCTACAACATATTCAGCGACTTAACAAAGGAAACTTTAATTAAAACCAAAAACGAAAGAGAAACTTTTGCTGCTTATTTCCCCATTATAAACATCGCAGAATTTTTGAAAACATGATTAGCAAGCCTGGTAGCCTTAACCAGTGAGCAGTGTCATCCTCTTCAGCAATATACTCGTATGCTCAATGCTCAAATTTTATGAGAAAACCTGACAAGGACGGATGGACGGATCGTGCCATATATATTCGTTGCACACATTTAACAGGTTAAACATGGTAACATCCGTATTCTGGCATTATATCTTGTCATTTATCGCAACAGCTTGAGACTACTTTTGGGTGGTCATTGTTTTGTGACTTTTTATCAAATTTTCTATTCCAAAACTATCGTCTCATACTAGAACTCTGCAGTTCTCTATTAAAGCTGGAAACAATTAAACGATTAAAATAAAAAAGAAAACATATGATTAATTCGCGCTCGTTACAATGACGAACATATGTGTGTGGATGAATGCACTTGTTACACGTGGACCAAGAGACGAGAGAATTATGAAAATTTAAATTCATCGTTAATTAATTAGCAAAAAATGACAACAGTGTGCACCTTACTAGTAAAGTTAAAAAAAAAAAAAATTTAAGACAAGTAGCAGAGGCGGTACGAACCGCGACTACCAAGTCTGTGTTCGCCGGTTCAAATGTCAATGCGTTAGAGTTTAGTTTAGTCCCGCAGTTACAGCGAGTGCTCAGTCGGGAAAGGCGTACCGCTTACTGATTGGGCACACACCCACTAGTCTGCCGCCCATTCCCTGTCTCTTTCTCTTCCTTCATTTCTTTCCATATTACACGAGTAGAGGATCAATTGCTCCAGTTATAACGCTTATTATAAAATTTTTAAGGAAATTTATTAATATATATGTAAGTTTACAACGAATATATAATTATTTACCTAAAAAAGAACAAGAGCTATCACCCCTACCTCTCAATACGCATTCTTCGTCAATGGTTGGAAAGTCAACTCATTTAGATTTCACATATGAAATTGATTAGCAAACGCATCTTGGAGCTCTTGATGCCGAAAACTAAATCAGATGAACTGAAAATTTCATTAACAACTTTATTTCAGATATGATTCGCACGAGCCAAAAAAAAATACATATTTATACCTAATCGGAGCGCAGCTCAATTGAACTGCGAACTTAAATATTGTTTCACGAAGCAAATTCAGAAATTTTTTCCCGCTTTAGTTCAAATTAACGGTTCGATTGAATTACACCACAATAAGCTTCACAGGCTCTTGAACAGGACGGACGCGGTAAAGAACAAAATCTTCGAGCTGAAAAAAGCGCTTGTGGTCCGATAAAGGTTACGCCGGAATCTGATAGAATGGGTTGCTGGTTTAACAAAGATTTCCTTCTTTTTCTTTGTTTTTTATGTGTGCATGTGTGTTGTTTGTGTTTGTTTTCATTCTTTAAAAGAATAAATTCTGGGCGCTATATACACCATGTGTATATATATATTTAAGCGCCTAACGTTGCAGTTCATCTGATAGGTACCCTACTACTTTTAGTTAGCTAGTTTCAAATTAAAAATTTAAGTTGGTAGGTATTGATAAAAGATATGCATACACTTACACATGCTGTTATTCTAACCTTTACCAGACAAAATCTGACATTTCGCTTACAACACTCACAATGATTATTCTACAAAGTATGAACGTATTTGAATCACTTTACTCAAATGCCTCCGTCTGTCTGATGATATTTCTGATTGACTCTTTTTTTGTATTCATTTCGCCCAAAACCTTTGCGAGGCCAGACGAAAACCTCGGTGATCCTATAAAGTATGCACATTCTTGACCAATATCAAATCCTGAGTGTGTCCCCTGGGTTACAAAAATCGAGATATTGTCTTCAAGTTTGGCGGCAG
This sequence comes from Glossina pallidipes, assembly GCA_000688715.1. Lineage (NCBI taxonomy): Eukaryota > Metazoa > Arthropoda > Insecta > Diptera > Glossinidae > Glossina > Glossina pallidipes. The sequence continues at coordinate 48,641 of KK499949.1, read as the reverse complement.
AAAACTGGTATTGCAAATAAGCAAATGCAATACTTCCGGTCTCAAGAGCAAAAAAAATAATCGATGTTTTATTATTATTATTATTATTATTATTATTATTATTATTAATAACGTGGGCAAGACGTATCGCGCCCATGCCCCTAGCCCTCCAGTTTTAGGATTTTTATGAATGCCGCCACCTTCCTTAGATCGAACCACCAAACCGTGTGCGGCATTGTAAAATGCTCGCCAAACGCTTGGTGTCTGACACTGCAGATGGCGCCACATTCACATAGATTATGACGGGACAGTTCACACGTTACTTGGCAGAATGTGCATCAATCGGTATCCAGCATACCCATGCTTTTCAGAAGGTACCTGAGAGAGTTATGACCCGTGTAGAAGCCGGTGACTAAACGTAGGGCGCTTCTTCTTAGCTCCAGACATGGATGTGCCGTACCGGAGGGTTTTATGAATCTTTTTGCCTGCCGTTGTCCTACACATTGCTACTGACGGCAATCCTCTTTATCCTGTGCCCTTTGCGATACCAATCTATTAATGTGGCTTCTTTGTACGCCGCAGAACAGTTCAGAACGTACCAGGGCTCTTGGCTAGACAATCAGCCCTTTCGTTGCCCTCAACACCGAAATGGTCAGGCACCCATATTAGGTGCACTTCATTGTGCCTGCCTAGCTCAGTTAATGTTTGAAGACACTCCATCACAAGCCTGGATGTTATCATCCGCCCCTTTAGGAAATGGGTGTCTTGCTCACTTCTAATAGAGTAGGCAACAGAATAAAACAATGAAAATTTTACCACATTCGAGTCAGCCAATATCGTACCGTACGGAAAGTTCATCTTTATACCCAGCAATACTTGTGATATTAAGGTATATTAAGTTTATGGGGATTTAAGTAAAACTCAGAAAGCTTTGAGAAAAGCCTAGCTTTTGTCATACCGATCAATTCACCATCACTTTCTGAATGAATTTAAGCTTAGCTGTCCATCTGTCCATCTTTTTTACTTATATTCAAGCTAAAGGCTGCAATTTTTGAGATATTTTGAGAAAAATTTGTTATTGAAAATGGTTCGGTTCGGACCACTTTTTCGATCACTTCCCCTAAAACATCTTATTTCAAAAAGCCGTCATATGAATAAGTTTGAGGTGGTGTAAGGTATTTAAACGTCAGTCATAACCTACTGCAGTATTTTTACTGCTTTTCGGTTTTTTTTTTTTTCTTTTTGAATTTCTTAAGATAAAAGATTCCGCCGAATTCGAATATAATTATAAATTATTTAAATTTTTAAAGCATTGAAGCATTAGTTTTAAACTTTATGTTCCTTCATCTAAATTTAAATATTACCCATGTTTTGCTAAATATCTGAAACGAGTTAACTTCATTATTATTATTATTATTATTATTTCACGTCTTTATTATTAGACGTCCATGTTTGTTATGTAAATACAATAAAATAACGGCAGAAACCAAACAACGGCAGAAACAAAACAAAACACACAAACAAAAGAAGCAATGATTTATTTCTTTAAAAACCTTAAAGGCATCAGTTTCTTCTTTTTTTTTCTTTCATGCAGAATTTTAGTCAGTTTATTGAACAAATGGCAGGCTTTGTTGAAAGCACTGCCTTTCCAGTTTTTCCATAGTTTTAAAAAGGAAATGTCCAAACTTTTTTTATACCCACCACTGTAGGACGGTGGTATACTGATCAGCGTGAAATTCGGAGTTGATTTAGCCACGCCTGTCCGTCTGTTTGTCTGTGTGGTGTGTATTGTTCGCACTCTGCTGGTCGTTAAAGTGTACCGACTTCAAATTAGAAGTTTCTGCACGCAGCTTGGTATTGAGAACGGTCCAAATTGCTCGGAGCAGAAGTGCGCAGTGAAACGTAAACTGAACGCAACCCAGTTTTTTTTAAGAAAAATTTTTGAATTTTTGCTCGTTGTTCAGAGTTTATTAAAGTTGCAAAGCTGAAATTTTCTACATTAATGTTACGAAACACTCTGCTCTCTAAGTTCAAAAATGGAACCAATCGGCCATGCCCACGATTACTAGTGATTAAATTTTAATTTTTTCACTTTCTACGCTAATTTATCATAAGGCAAACAAGACAGAATATTTCAAACAATTTTGTACGCCCCTCAAATGCAGACATATTATCGGCCTAAAAATGGGTTAATTTTGAAATGAATATAGAAGACACCGCGGTTAATTTTTTCTTAATAATACCAGCGATATAGGTATCAAATAAGAGAACTTGGGGAGTAGAATGCGAAAAGCGTAGTGGTGGGTATGCGTGATACGGCCCCGCCGTATATAATTTTCTTACTTCTTTTTACATTATTTTAAGGAAAATAATTGACGCAATTATCCATGAAGTTTACTTTGAAGTCGTCGCATAACATTATTGCGTAATTCTTACACTCATTTTCAAACTTGTACTGCGATTATCATTTAAGAATAAGATTTAAGAGATATTTAAAGACCTTGGTTGCTACCAACAGGCAGCAACCGTACGTTGATCAAGAACGAGAGAACAAGTCCTTCAGTCCAATATAATTTAAATACCCAGCACCTCGTACAAAATTTCTTGATTTGTATGAGCCCATAAGGCAATCGTTTTCCCGAATTCTCGTCATCTTCTTGCTTTTTTAAAAAGAAGATATATTTATTCCATTCCGTCCTTTTGTCCTTTTGTCAAAGAACTTATTGAAATATTGAAAGCATTAAGATAAGAGTGAATCCCACTGTCAAGGCTGCCTTTGCACCAAACATGATCATTCTCTTTTATACTAAAATTGTCGATTTTGACAATTTTACACGTTAAAGAAACTGTAGAAAATGTCAGAGATCACAAAAAAAAATTGCTTTTATTAATAAGATCTTTCTTTAGGTCATTGCTAAGTTATTTCCATAAACTTCACGTGATATAGGTGAATATAGGTGACTTATTCTAGTTTATCCGTACTAGAGTCCCAAATTTCATATCAAATTTCAAAAAATTGTTAAAAATAACTCCTATAAGGTGAATTTGAATTTGTTTAGCTTGTTTGAAAGGTAATTTCATATAGATTCACGCGGTGTCGACGAAAATAATGTACATTTTTTAATATGGACGGAGTAGGCTTCCGAATACAACTATATCTTATTTCTGAATATTTAACAGAGTGTTTTATGAGTGTTTACAGAGGTATGTTAAAGGAAATGGTAGGTGTCTTTGCTAGTTAAAACCGAATTTGCCTTCACACCCTTGTTTTATTCTCTACACTAACTAAATGGCTTTTCATTTAAGTAAGTGTGATTTTTGGGACAACTTATTATTAACGTTCCCGACATCCCAAACATATTTGTATTCTATTTTTAATTGACAACAACTAAGAACACAAAGTCGTCTAAGCACTCTACAGTACTTTGCCCAGTACAGTTATTCGCTCGTTTCCGTAATAACAGATTAAAAATTACGCATTGTTTTCGTGCAAAGGCGTACTTATCATGAAAGCTCGCATAGGGAGCATGCCTAAAACATCACATGACGTGATCTAAATTTAGCAAATTTAATTTACTTCCCAAAACTTGTATTATTTTTCAATTTCCGTCATAGAAAACTGGAAAATAGACTTTCTTTCTATGCAAAGGCTGGCTTTTCACGATAACCCCTCTCTCTGTATGTTGGGGTTCAAGAAATGCGTGATGCACATGCGGTACGTTTGACTTCTTTATTAATCTACACTTATGAACCAACTGTCTCCGTGAATTATTGAAAATTAGACCTTCTTAACATATAAAGGTTCGGTTTTTTTAGAAAAAGTTACATGAGAGGCGGTCCAAAGTTTTCATCCTAATTATAAATGCCGAAATATTTCATATAACGAAGGAAATGGTTGAACAAGTGCACCGATTCTATAGCGTCCGTCCAGGTTTAGTTAGGTTCAGAAAATAATTCTAGATTGATCGGTATAATATACGTTTTGCATAAGTCCGTACAAATATAATATGCCCTGTGTTACAAGTGATTTAAAGAATAAATATATAAATTAATCATATTTTTATTTAATTAAAGTAACTTTTGCTTATTTATTATATGGACATTTTAAATGTATACTTACAGAAACAACTGGCGAACTCGGCTGGGCATTTACTTTGATCGTAGTTTCAATATTATCGGCGTTGATAGGTGCTGTTATAATGGTTATAGTTCTAAGATGTAGAAGGTAAGTAAAATATCAAATTTAACCATTTTGAGTTTTATGTAGTTTAATTTATAATCACAAAAAAAAAAAAAAAAACAAACAAACAACAAACAACAAAAAACGTAATTCATAACACATTCACTTAGATTTCAAAAATCGTAAATAGTTAGTGTCTTATTCTTTATAAATAATATCAGTATAATTTGTTCCTGTGTTAAAGTTCATTTTCATCGTTATTTCCCTGATTATGACTTTTTTAATGTCTTTTGTGTCATCCAGTCTCTCTCTCTCGTTGTACAGTGCATGGAATATCATTTAGGAGAAGATAAATAATAACAATGTCTTCAAAATGAACTCTATTCCCTCGTTATGACAGTCATTTCACTTTAAATACATTTACACTTCATTATATATACTTTATAATTAAACAATAACGTTCCTTCTTTTTATACCCATCACCGAATGATGATAGGTATATTTATTTTGTCAAAACGTTTGCAACGCCCACATGAAAGCATCAGAGAGCCCAGCATCAGCATCACAATAAAATTCTAAATCGATTTAAGCATGTCTGCCTGTCTGTCTGGCCGTCTGTCCGTCTGTTTAATGTCTGTTGTAAACATACTCCTGGCCGCAAAAGTGGAGATGTCGACTTCAAATTTGGCAAAAATATTGAAAGTTCTTGCGCGCAGTTTGCTATTGAAAACGGGCCAAATCGGTCGAAGGAGACGCCCACAGTATCAAGCAAACTGATGCCACCTCTTTGTTCCAAAAGAAAGAAAAAGTTTCGTTTTTTACTCATTACTCATTAACTAAGGCAGACAAATTTACAAAAGTTTGAATTTGAATGTTCTAGGAGCGTTGTTGCAGCATCTGTGCAAAAGTGGAACAAAATTGACCACGCCTACCCTATATTATAGTGCATTAAATTTTAATTTTCTTTCAATAACTTTTATAAGGCGCAACAACAAGCTTCAATAACCGCATAAAATAGATTAAATTCTTGGCACCTTTCAAGTTTGGATTGCCCCTAAACATGTGTCGTATGTGCGCCTGTCCATGTGTCCGTTTGCGCAACTGTGTGGTATTTGAAAATGAAGATACCGCCTACAAATTTGCAAGAGAACTCGAAAGTGACTTAAACTTTTCCGCCTTCACGCCCACAACAACCGCACGCTTATGCGAAATTAGAAAAAATCAGCGGCGCCCATTCCATGTTATAGAGCATGAAAATTTACTTCTTTTACTTTTTTTGTTTTTTTCAGGATAACGGTGATGCGTATCAAAGATTCGTTTACAGCCGAATATAATTTTCTTACTTGGGTTTTTTTTTGTTCTATGCTTCTTAACTACAAAGAAGAATTAATATATTTCTTTTTGCTCTGTTTTCTTTTAATTTTCATAAATAAGCGCTGAAAGTTTTTAAAGTTTGCAAACACACAGACACACACATATACAGTCTGCTCTCTTTGAAAGCAAAGAAAACAAGAAAGTTCTTGTACTTTGGTTTTTTTCTTCTTAACATTCATTCGCTTAATAGCTCCCGTTAAGCAATTTTTACGAAATAACTTTCAAGTAATTGCAATAACAAAGCATGCTTGAATAGAAAGAACACTAAACACAATAGTGTTTAAGATTTTTTCATCCTTCCGTTCTTTTTTTTTTTTTTTTTGTTTTTACTTTCATTTTGTTTTACTGCAAAAATTTTTGACAAAACTTTCATCGAAATTTCAAAAAATTCAATATTATTTAATAAAAATGTAGTTAAAACCGCTACTTCCGCCATTTGTTACGCACTCGTTTTTTATTGCAATTGGCACTTGTACGCTCGTACAGAGCGTACAAGCGAATCAACTAGAAATTTAAGATTGATTCTTCTGATTGATTGATAAAATAAATGTAATTTTGACGATCATAAAGTATTTCTTCACACCCTCTCACAGGTATCAGCTGCCGTACTTTGTTCAAGAACTCACATTCGAAAATTTATTATACCACTGGTCAAAGGTCAACTGTGAAAGCAAACATAATTTTGCAATAAATAAAAACTTATAGTCGATATTGATTTCTAACTGTGTAGAAATATATCCCAGAATCATTTAAAAGGCCAATACAGCAATGATCCCTAGCGGATAACTGATATTATTGACATAATGCTTGTCAGTTTTTGAATATTTAGTTTGAGATGAGTGAATGTAGCCTTGAATGTAGGCCTTTTTGATTGGCAAAAAGCAGCGAATGTGCTAATCCGAAATAATGACTTATGTTCTTAGGCAGAATTAAGCCGGCCTGGATCACCAGATCTGGAAATTAAAGTTGAATTGAATTGCGAGCAATGCATATGAACGATAGCTGGCCTATCAAGCGTAGAAAGAAGCAAATGATGGAATATGCAAACAAACGAATAAAACAACCAGTAACAAAGTTAAATTAGGTCGGGACAGAATCTTTTATACCCAGCACCGTTTACCCCAAAAAAGGCAAAAGAAGTAAGAGAACAAAGCTTTCATGCTCTCTAATATGAAGTCGGGCGCAACTGATTTCTTCCATTTTCAAAACAGAAGTTTTTCCCGTACAGGCAAGTTAGCGTTGTGGGCGTGTCCTTTGAAACGTTTAGGTCATTTTCAAATTCTTTTACAAGTTTGTAGGCAATATCTGTTTGCCACAAATGCCACAAAATTGCGCAAACAGACAGATGGACAGACGAATAGACGGGTATGTTTAGGTGCATTCCAAAATTTCAAACAGGCCATGAATTTATATACTTTATAGGGTTTTTGAAGTTTGTTTCTGCGCGTTATAAATGTATTGAAAAAATAATTCAATTTTGATACACTATGTTCTCAGTTTACGTAGTGCTGTGGGCGTGTCCTTCGACCAACTTGGCCCATTTTCAATACCAATCTGCGTGCAAGAACTTCCAATATTTCTGGCGAATTTGAAGTCGATTTTTGCGTCCAGTAGATTGTTTACAACAGACATTACACAGACGGACAGACGGACAGATGGACATGTTTAAATCAAGAATATATATACTTTGTGGGGTCTCTTTGATGCTGACGTTGCGAACGTTTCGACAAAATGAATATACCCCTCATCCTTCGGTGATTGGTATAAGAAGAGTACTTATTGGAAACTTAGAAAATCTCGAAAAAACATTGACAATTTTTGTTGTATATTCCGATTCCGTAACGATACGTCACAATCACCCGCGAATGGGTATGAGAATAAATCGGAAATAAATCGAAAATAAATTGGAGAGAAATTAGAATTAAAATATAAACAACGGTCACATAAAAAAAAAAAAAAATTGAAATTTTATGTATAAACATTGACCCACGCGGTAGTTCTAGTGTTAAGAAATGATGATAAATATATTTACTAATTTATTATCTTCTTCTTTTTATTATTTACTTGTAGAATAAAATCCGCCAATGCTAACGGTAAGTAATGCAACACATGACGTGATGTATTTTTTTGTAGCGAAAGCATCTCACCTCAGCAGCGAGATTAACAAACAACTTGCTCGAAATAGAAAGAAAGAATAAAAATAGAGGGAGAGAGAAAATGATATGACGAGTTAGAGAGCGATTCGATTTCAAATGCTTATCACTTTCCATGATATCATCAATTAGTGTTGCTTGAACCCGAAAGGGAAATAAATTAAAATCATTTATTATAAAAGAAGAAAAAATGCAAAAAAAAAGAAATCATTTGTTGTTAACTTATAATTAGAGAGAGAAAAAAACAAAAAAAAACAAAAAACAACGACGTCGCCCAAAGTTTCACTTTATATGCTAAAAGACAAATTTCACTGATAGGTCACAGAAACACCTTTTTAGTGAAACTGCAACACCAGCATGCCTTGTACAGAGTAAACAGAAAACGCACCTTTTTACTAAAACCCAAAATGTAGCAAATGAACAGGAAAACAATCGGAGGTTGTGTAGCTGTTTCCTTTTAATTTTATTTTACTTTTTATTTTTCATTTAATTCGCCAAAAACTTTGTTTAATTTTAAACTGTCATTTGTCTTAGTTGGTTTGGTTTTTGCGTTTTTTTTGCATTTTTTTTTTTTTTTNTTTTTTTTTTTTTTTTTTTTTTTTTTTGTTCTTTTCAAGGAGGGAATAACACTAAACATATAAGTTAGGCGCCAGGTTTTCGCCTACATTGCCGCTTGTTAAGAATGTGTCTATGTGTGTGTGTGTATATATATATATATATATATGTATGTTTTTTAATACTAAAATAAGAAAAGAAGAAAAAAACTTTGTATTCTTTAAAGTATTTTTCTTCAAGTTTTTTTCGGAAATGTTTAAGATTTTTCATTAGGTTCGGTTTTCGTTTTGTTACGTCTGTACACACGATATTTGTGTTATTCGGTTGAGTGCAACAACATAACACACTCTGACAGTTAAACGATTTGTAGCGGTAATTGTTGTTGTTGATTTTAATGTTGCTTACAAAGTATCATTCGCATCTCTCGTGTTTCATGATTTAAGCAAATAGTTTCCTTTTTTCTTATTTCTCTTGTTTTCCTTTACAACGAGACACGTACACACGTACAAACTTACGTGATTTTTTATTCAGTGATATGCTTCATTGCCTAATTTTGTGTTTTTTCCCGCATTTTTCACTATCTCTCTCTGTCTAACTCTCTGTCTTCCCTCTGGTGGACATCATTAAGTGCTAATTGATCTCTTGTAAAAGGTTAAAGCATGTCTTTGCACAATTTTTTGCAATAAAATCAATTCTTTTTAACAAATAAACTAAATGTTGCGTGAATACACATAGCCTTAGAAATTAAATAAATAAAACATGTAACTGACTCACTTATACCCCGATAAAGTTGACAAAACATTTTTCGTAGTAAAAAGCGAAATCCATGAAAAATTGTTTTTTTTTTTTTTTTTTATTTTTATTTTCAACACAACACAATGAACCTTACGTAATTTTCCGTCTGTTTGTATTTAATGTTGTTAGCATCTGCTAAAAGCGTACATTATTAATCTCTCGTTTAAATCTCTCCACAAAAGTGTTGTTGTTGTTGTTGCTGCTGTTGTTGCTGCTATTGCTGCTGCTGCTGTTGCTATTCTTGTCGTTAATGTAGTATATATGCACATTTAATTATTGTTACCATGAACCGTTAAATTTGATTACCGTTAAAAATCCAAAATGTACTCTTTCATAAAATAAAATGAAAACAACAACAACAACAACAACAACATCGACAAGAAAAATTTATAAGAGAAATAGATAGATAGTGATAGAGAGGTAGAGAGGGAGAGAGAGAGAGAAAGAGCGATAAATAAAGAACGAGGGGGCGAACAAGAGGTAAATGTGAGGCGAGAGGACATCAATTGAGTTATCAAGTGAAGGGAGGTTAAACAAATTATGAACTGTTAAATAATGCCAGAGCTTATAAATGCATGCATTTGATTTCATTAGAGCAGACAAGTATTTTTTTTTTTTTATTTTTTTCATTTGCAATTTCTGCTAAAGCTGTTCATTTGTTTATATAAGAGTTTCGAACTATATACGGGGGTCTGTCACACATGTACGTGCATACACACCGTACCAGCATCTCAGTTTTTGTTTTCCTTTTTTTTTTTTTTTTGAAAGAGTTATACTAAAGCAATGTAACAAAGCTACATATATTCATCTTAGGGCGAATCTTTAATACCCACCATCGCAAGCTTGCATACGAAAGTGCCTAACCCGTAATTTCAAACTTACTTTGTAGATCTGAACTAAATATTATTTTAGAAGGTTCCATTTTACGTAATTACATCGTTATGGTGCGATCTCCGATCTCTAGATGTTCGGCGGACGGATCAAAAATGTTCGTCTGATTGGTAAGATGTCAGACGGATGATCGCAATCGTTTTTGGACTACGCATTCGGATAGCGATGGTAAAAAAATTTACACAAAGTCTTAGTGCAATATTTTCAAAATGGATGATTAATTGCAAGTCTTTTTATGCATTGTGGCCGTTGCATGCATTGCAATTTTCTCCCGGTTAAAGATATGAACGAATACACATGTTTAAGTTGCGCACTCTGCCTTTGCTACAGCGTAAGCGTCCGCAAGAGAGTGTGAGCACAGAGACAATCGCCTTAGAATTTCACACTTGTTTAGAAAATCTGTACTGATGAATATTTCTCGATGGTACGAACGGGAAGCCAAATTTAATATATCCTCTATCCTTCGGTGGCGAACATAAAAACTACAAAAAAAAAAAGAAAAATTTGCAAACGACATATCATCTATGTTTGTAAAAAGTTTTCCATGGAAAGACACAAAAGTGCATCTCAATCGTGGAAAATGTGCGGTAGCTTACGCTGCCGCTCCTGCTTCTGCTGCTGCTGTTGCTGTTGCTTGTCTAAAACAAGCAGGCACACATGCATATACTACTACATATATGTAAATAGTGTAATATGTGATGATGATGGTGCTATTATTTACTCGCATACGTGTGTGCGTGTACATATTTAGGTATTCACTGTGCTGTATTGGTAAGCGAAGTGCATGCAAAATGTTCACAACCGCATCCTCCACGGGCAATTTAATTAAATTGTTGCCGGTTGTATGTTAGTTTATGTATGAATGTATGTACATTGTCTACTCTTTACGTTATAAGTTTGTTTTTATTTATTTATTTTTTTTTCCTTTTTAAAGTTTTGCTTCTTAGACAAACAGACAACAATTGCAACAATAGAAACATATCAAGAAATTGTTGCCTAGCTTGCTGGCTGCTGTTACTCTTTGCAGGTTTATTACACTTTTTTTATTCATTTATTTCATCTAAAATCATTGGCAATTGTGAGAGTTGCTTGCATGTTTGTTGCTATGTTCATTGTCGTTGTTCTTGTTTTGGTGATGGTGGTACAAATTTATGCAAAATTTTTTTTATTTCTAAATGAGTCAACAAAGTTGTTCACAATTGCATTAGTTGGATGCAATTGGCAATGAAGCATTTATCCCTTTTTTTTTTTCTCTCGTTTAGTATTCCTTTTCCTTTGTTTCTTCATAAGATAAAATGTAGGGGGAGCCTGGCTATGCTAGAAAACAATAACAGAATTGAAAAGTGCTCGAGGCAGCAGCAGCAACAAGGCAGCCAACTGCAACAAAGAAGGGGACCAAGGCTTGAAAACGGATGCTAAAAACACTAACTACTTTTTAGAGAGAGACAGAGAGAGAGAGAGAGAGGAAGAGAGAAAGAGAAGGAGAGAGAGAGAGAGAGAGCGAGAGAGAGAGAGAGAGAGACAGATGTTTATATTAAATTATATGGGGGCTTCCGTTGAAGCAGCTTTCGAGCCGTCGACCCACGCATCATGCTTCTTTTAATTGATATGAAATAATTGAATCATCTTTTCGTATTATATTTCGTATTTTTTTTACTATAGAGCCATGGAGATTTTTCATTCCAGCTGTAGGTTCACGAAACACACGCCATCACGGACCAGAGATGAACAAAAAGTATCTATAATACATTCTTGATCCGGTCAAGGTTCTAAGGAACAAGGTCCACCATATGGTCTGTGCTGTGCTGCGTTTATATACAGCTTCCTCCGCGACAAGAGATTTATCCATTAACTTTTACGCTTCATACTTGGCTTTCTCAGCGCTCTCACCCAGCCGTCCTGGAATTGCGCGTATATCGCACTATACTCGTTTCTTAAACAGGTCTCTTCATTTCCCCCCCCCCCCCCCCCCTCTCTCTCTCGCTCTTTATTCGTCTTTAGCAACAAATCGACCGCATTAGCTTTGTCCGCTGTTAATTTCCCCTCTTGTCTCACTCTCACTCTATTTTTATAAAAAATTTTTAAAAAGCTTGGCACTTATACGCTTTCGCTTATGTAATCTCTCTATCTTTCTATCTCTGTATTTTGCTTGTATTTTTTGCTTTCTCAAGCCAATTATTTTAACCGTCAACGATGTCATTTATAAGAAAATACCAATTAAATCCTGGAAACACCCATATAACTAAGCGAATGCAATTGCGAGCGCAGACAGTTGGAATATGATGATGATACAACATTTTTGTACTTTCACTTAATTAGTTTTCAGTCAATTTAATTCTTGCTACTTCTTATTATTATTATTTGTTTTATTTCGTTTCTATTATGCCAGTTAGTCAGTTAGAATTTGTTTGCGTGTATATGTCGTGCATCTTCTACTCGTTCTCTAAAGCGCACATAAACACCAGATAGATAAATAAGCGAAAAGATTAGTAATGCACTGCAACTGCATTTAAAATTTAAGCTTCATTTAGTTTATGAATTGCAGTATTTTCTCTCTCTCTCTCTCTCTCGCTTTCTCTCCCCTTTTTTGACTTATTGTATCAAATAAAATTTTATGCCTACTGAAAATCAAGAATATCTACTATTACCAACACACATACAAACACATCGAATATAAACTCATACGAGCAAAAGATTTATATATATATATATATATATATATATATATATATATATATATATATATATATATATATATATATATATATA
>KK499949.1:0-35845 GCA_000688715.1 Glossina pallidipes | reverse complement strand
ATATATATATATATATATATATATATATATATATATATATATATATATATATATATATATATACATATATATATATATATATATATACAATTGCACTTTAGCGTGACATACTGCATTTGCTAACAAGTGTAAAATTAGTCAAAAAAAAAAAAGAAACAAAGTAAGGAAAATGGTAAAAATGAAAAATAAGTGTCTGACAAATTCACACAGTTTTCGGTATCTACGGAGTTTTGAGAAAAAGAGACATTGAAATTAATTTCCTGTGTGGGGAGCACATGAATCTAATGCTGCTGCACAACGACAATCTTTCAGTTTATCTTCATTCATCCCACACAAACCAATTCTTGTACACCTACCTATGAAACAGCAGACTAAGTTTATTCAATAGCCTTAGCGGAGCAATAACTGACGGTATTTTCATAAGTGCTTTCATGTGTGGCACTTAAATATTCTGTTAGCGTAAAATCGAAAATACATGGAAGTCCTTCAATCTATTTGGCATCTAAGCGACAATACGAGAATTAATCGAACCTTTACTTGATTGCAATCATTCCATCATTTCTCTCGATTCGACTCGGTTAAAGGCGACTACTGGCGGTTTGGAGATTGATCAAGAACGCCCGTCGCAATGCATTTTGCTACTAAGCTCCGTTTCACAACACGGACATGCAAGCGTTTTCATCTTTCTGTGCAATAATCGTAACGCATCAAAGTACACTTTTGTTGATCACATGAACTATGTTTGTATGTGTTGTTGAGTGAAGACGGGCGGTCGGGCTATCTCGCTGTTTATTGAAATTTTGCAATTTTATCTACACGAAGAAAATCGATCTGATACTTTTTTCTTCACGTTGTCACGATATCGGTTAAAAAGACCGTTCATTGACCTTAAGGGTACCATCAGTGATGGGCATATGATCTTAAAATTGATCATCAAGGTTTTCCAACGAAGATCACTATGACACGAAATCATTTTCTCACAGATTTCAACGCAATGCCTTTAAAAAGTTATTGACTGATTATTTTGAAATGCCAACAGCAGTTGTCCATCTGCAGTTGTCCCAAAACTGTAATTCCCTTGACGTGGCCTTCATCGGTAGAGAATCGAAAAAAAATGCTGTCTACATCGTATAAAACTAAGCGCAGCTGAAACACTAATGACGTTTATCATGTAAAATTTGACACAAATGTCTGCCGCAGTGCTACAAAAAGATATTTCTGATATCGCGATATACCCGCGCAATTTGCCCTGAATATTGATTGTTATTGTGTTGAGTACTTAGCAATTAGTTAGAAGCGGAATATAGTTGTTCACCTTCCTTTCTTCATTGATCATAGTTATTTCCAGCGGAATATATTTTTTTGTTTTTTTTTTCTGCTTTCGTACTATTCAGCAGGAAAAACGTGTGCAATGTGTGGCGATAAAGTATTAATGAGTTTTCTACTACAGTTGTGTATAATGTACGGTGTAGTAAAGGTTCGGCTTATGGCAAATGCAATTTTCCCGATAGCTTCTAACTTATATGAAAGGAAAAAGAGAAAACTTGTTAGCTTAACGAATTATAAGTAAATTGTTAATTGTTAAGGAGTTTCTTTTTCCTTTATTTTTATTTTTTTATTTTTTTTTTTTTATTGTTTTTTTGTGTTTTTTGCTTGGCAACTTTTATTTATGTAAATTGATTTTTTGCAAAATCTTTGTTTATCGCAAGAAAAATATCAATTAATTTCAAATACTCGAACAAAACCGTATAGCAATTACAACACAAAAAAAAAAAAAAAAGGAGAAAAATGTTGTTAACGAAAACAATAACGAAAACAATCCATAAAAAATTTATTTCTAAAGTAACTCGTTAGTAAAAAGAAGTGAAGTATGTAGTGAAGTGAAGTGGATGGAGTAGGATTATACAGAGTTAGTTAAATTTTTCACAGTTCTCACATATGTACATACATATGTCATTGAGATTGTTGGCTTGATAGGGTGTACTTTTTTTTTTTGTTCCATGTGCGGTGGCTGCCGGTTGTTGTATATTTCTGTGCATATGTGTAATGTTACAAATATTTTGACGCTTTACAATCTAAACTTAAATGAATTTCAAAACAAATTTTTTTGATAACGAGATTTTTTGTTTTTTTTTTTATAATTTGAATATACTTACCATATACGCATTGGTGTAAAGAATTACATAAATATTTAGGTGTTTTGACATACACGTTCGGTTCTGCTGTGTAACCGATTAGACATGTTTAAAACAAAATGACAACCGTTAAGATAGTGAGTGACCCGTACAAAGAACACGACTGTTATGAGGTGACCATAAGTTCTAGTTTCTGATACTAGTTTGTACTGGTAATGAAGTAAAAAAAAAGCACGATATATAATAATATGAGAGTCGCATATCGAAACGGCTATAAAACTGGGCTGTATGTGTTCTTATTGCGAGTAAATAACCGAAAAGCCAAATGAATACATTTATTATACAATTGTCGGTAAAGTGCCGTACCCGGTCAGTTCATTCGCAATCAAATTCATTTATTTTACTTAGAAGCGCAAGACATCTTAAAAAGTTATATACACATATATATGTACAGATATATTCCAAATCGAATCAAGATTCGGAATGGAATTAATAAATGCGAATAAGCATAAGATCTCGAATAACAACTCGATAGTCGCGGATTCATATCTCAAGTGCGATAGAGTTTTCAATAAAGCCGAAAGCCTTAGATTTTAATCTTAGAACTTATTCCTCTTTTCACTAGTGACCTTTGAATCGTGGCAGCTATTGATACGGAATTTGGTTAATGGATTCATCAAAACAGTTCGCTCGACCCATCGATGCGGTCCTGCCCACAACAGGACAAATTTCAAAATCCGCTCAGATCTCGAACATGTTTTTGTTTTATTTCTTTAACGACATATTTAAAACATATCTCAGATATCTGCCCCGAAAATAATTATTTTTTTAAATCTAGATTTTATTTTTTCAATTTTTACAAGAAATTTTCGGCACTGACTGCACTTTGAGAATGCCTGGCCGTCTTAATTCAACGCTTGGCATGCTTTTAATGCAGCCATAACGGGCTTTTCCTATTCATTTTTGTTTTTGTTTTTGTTTTTTTTTGCGTTTTGTTAACATTTGAAATGATTATGTTATGTTTAAACAAATACACTTTGAAGATAATTATTACATTTTTATATCAGTCGGACCACCTGTGAAACGTAAGTTAACCAGCTGATAAGCACAACTTGTTGCAAGAACATTAACTGGCTGCATAGAATAGAAAAGAACTCAGTGATGCTTATGAATCTTAGCCGTAGTTGACCGGACCCTTCCAGGCATCTATGTCAAGTTTGTGTACAAACAAAATCTTCAATATGAGTAAAATTTTTTTTTATATTGATCGGCTGGATCTTTTTAGTCCAATCGGAATTATATCCCCGGAGCGATTATTTGTGGTTCTAAATAAAATATAACAGTGTGTGAAACGATATGAGTTGAATTTCATGTGAAAAAGTCCCGGAGAATCAATGCCACATTAGAAGGTTTATGATTGTGATACAAAAACGGAAAGTTTTATGGCCAAAAAACAAAAATTCTTAATGTGATTAAAACTGACTATTATTGCTACTCGTTCACAATATTTATAATCTGAGGTAATCGATAACCAACTGAAACAAGCTCGAAAAAAAGTGATAATTTTTTCATGTTATCAAGAATTCCTTAGAAACCGTGTAATTCGGGATGTTGCACAAGTTCCGTTTGGAACGTGTGAAACGGGCTTTGATCGCTTTACTGACACACACACGCACACACACACACATGCACACACACTGAAATATGTCATTGCAATGACTTAACAAAAGCCATCTTCCATTACCACGGTACTGGCAGCACTTTGTAAAAAGTAGGCATAAATATCCGCACTAACGTAATTAAGGGAATACCGCTTGTCATATACGTACTTTGTCTCATTATTATCGCTTCGCGGATAATAAAGGAATTTTTTTGTTTTTGAATTAAAGCACATATCATAGGTACAATCCCTGCGGACATAATGACATTTTTAAAATCTAAACAACAATGAATTGTTATTAAAGCAAAAATGTGGTAATAAATAACCGAAAATAAACAAATATTCATTATCTACATTATGTACATAGTATGTACAATATGTTCGCGTGTAGTTCCTAAACACTTGATTTGTGGCACATGCACCCAAAACTGCAAACATGTCACATAAGTCTATAAACATAACAATTGTAAAAAAGGCTATAATTGTTAACCAAAGAGACCAAAAAGACATGCATACATACATGCATACATACTTATATACATACTTACATACATACATACATACATATAAACTTATTAGACACTTTCATACATTTGTAAATTACTCATAGATATAGGCTTTTGTTATAACAATATAACATACACACATACGAACAACGGACAACAATTTATGTGTGTAGAAACATTTATGCTATGTGAACAAAATTAGCAGCAGTGTATGCACCTTTGTGTGACAATTTTCTATAGTTTTGCACCTTTGAGACTTGTTTATAGTTGCTGCTGCGAAAATATAACAAAATTGTTGCATTTACTTAAATGACAGATAGTTAATTTACGCTTTAATGCTTGCCTGACCAAAGCATTAAACAAATGAGAGGTGATTATGCTCGCTAAAGCCGAATCTTTGATCTCCAACATTAACATGATCTTGGACGAGCAAAACGCCAAAGAGAGTAACTCCTTTTGTTATTTACTTATGCACACGAACAAATACATATAAAGATCGTTATCTTTATACACATATTAATAAAGAAAATGCGAACACCAAACGATAGGTAATCGAATAGAAAAGGAATTCGCTGAAATCGCTGAAATCGCCTGAATCTTGATCGTCTTGATCAAGAATGTTTACAATACTATATACTATATGCATAAACAAGTACATATTGTACGTAAGGGTTTGTAACAAACTATAATACTTGGGCAATAATGTTCAGTTTAATATATGCTTTAGTTTTTAGATTATATGGATTGAAAGCAGACATAGCTCGTTAACATTTATTATTTTAGTCTATAGTCTGCCATGTCAATGATTGGATTGATCTAAGGTCCATTAAAAATATTATAAACGATTTGAGACCGATTTACCAGATGGTGATATTACGATTTTAAAAGAATGACAGAAAGACGAACATTAATCGTTTAACTCACTACTCTATTCCAATTCCAAATATATCTACGATGTAACGATAAACTCCAAGGATCGAAATTAATAAAACCTACTGATACTGCATATATAGTGGCACAAACAAACTAATTGGGAACTTGTTCTAAAAAAGACATTCGATCTCTAAAACAAAAATCAAAGTACATTAGTTACATATTTCTAGTTGCAGTTAATATGCCGGCCTAGCAAACAATAAAATCACATAACACTACCGATTGACAACCAGCTGTACATTGGAGTGATTTATATAGCAGTTTTTCCTTGTCTTAACAGGACATTTTGAAGTATTTATACGTGGGATGAAGACAAATTTTTAAACAATTTATTTATTTATTTATTTATTTGTGTTTTTCACTTTTTAAATTATTTTCGATAGGACGACTACAACCATGGTGGTGTCGTAATAATCGTAATAATGGCGGCACCAATGGACGTGCCTCGCTGTCAGCGAAACATTCGGCCGATAGTATACGAAGGCCTACTAGCAATTCGGGTGTTTGGACCTGGTTAGGTGGCAGTCGTCGTTCATCGGAAGGCCCTGATCAGATAGGACCACCATCGTCATCACCCGCTGAAAACCATTATACACACATGGATGATGCCTACAGTCCGGTAGGTGTTAGCGAAGCTTTATATGCTGAATTGGATAGAGAATCAGTAAGATCAGCTAATCCCTCATATCAGAATACCGGTTATAGCCAATGCGGAGATGTAAGTTAATGACACTTTAAGAACATTTTTTTTTTTATTTTAAAAGCATCCTCTTTTTTTTTTAATTTAACTATTACTTCAATTTCAGAAATATAATTATCAACCGAATGAACAAGACATTCCTATGGTAGTCTCGTCGGCTCCTAGTAGCGCTTACTATTCTGATCTATCGGTAACGGCAATACCTAGTGGCGGCGCCAACAATGAGAGAGCCTATGAAATTGTCGGTCTAACTGTAATGTCACAACCGTTGCCTAATTGGGACACTGGCGGCGGCGGTAGTGGTAGCGGTGGCGGTGCCGGTAGTGGTGGTGGTACTAGTATGGCAGCAGGTGCTGTCGCAACAGCTGGTGGCACTTCAACTGCAATTGGTAGCAATAACGAAGGTATAATGTCTCAACGCCGTACGCCACGCTTGGCTGCCATCAATGAGACCAGCACCACCACTGTCCCCTCGGATTATGTATGAAATTCAGCCAAACCTGAAAATCCAACGTTACAGCGACTTCGAAGAAAACAAGAGCTTATTTGAATTTTAGTAATGTGTTATCAAGAAAGCTCAAAGCTTTTTAAAAATCTCTCAAAACATAAGTAAAATTTGAATTTTGACTTTTTTTTTATGACGTTATCAAGAAATAAGAAAAAAACAAAAATGTTTAAAAAAAAACGATTTTTAAAATCGTTGGTGATATTTAGAATAACGTAGAATTTCGTACATATATGTGTATATATATATATATATATACATATATATATATATGTTTCTGTATGTATGTATTTGTATATTTGTTAAAGAGAAATCAACAAATATATCTCCGGATCCCAATTTATATAGACATGTACGTATGCATGTATACACATTTACATATATAGTTGCAGGCATACATTGTTTTATATATGTACATGCATAGAATACATAGAATCCATCATAACTTATTTTAAAGAAAATCTAAAAATAGATTAAAACAATAATAATAATAAAAATGAAATAAAATAAAAGTAAGAGTAGTGGAAAATAATAAAATAATAATAACAAAATAATGTGAGTGAAATAAAAAAAATATTCATACACAGCAGGGTAAATAAAGAAAACGAAAAATCGTTGTTAAATCGAGTACTTAAAAAAGTACATTAATAATTTATTGAAAAGCAAAAACAAAAACATGTTTACACTTGCCTAAGAAATATATAGAAGATTTTTTCTTTTCCTTATTGTTTTTTATTTTTTTTTTTTTTTTTTTTTTTTTTTGAATAACACGAGGTTGATTGATTCGCAATGAATTAAAAAATAAATGAAAAAAAAACATATAATTTGTCTGCTCTCCAAGTCGATATTTGTTTTCGTTGAAATCAAAATCTCGAAATTGAGACCAATGTCTCTGGTAACAAAAAATCATTCCGTTCTCGAAATGGATGTCACTCATCGTTAAGTCGCGATGGTGACATAGTGTGGTCACTGAATGTTCTTGTTATAGTTTTTAATATTTCGCTGCACTTAAATTTCATGGCGACGCACGTACCCAAAACCAAAATCGTCTCTTGTATTTACTCAGCTTTCTTCAAGACTTCTTCACAACTTTCCACCTTTGCATAGTAAGTCACTTCCTGTTTTCTTTTCTCCTTAGAAAATTTACACAATCTAAAGTGACAGAACTCGAGAAATAACTCGATCGCTCGTTAACAAAAGCCCACCGAGAGAGAACCTGAAATAGTAAAGGTTTTTGTCCTACCTACCAAAGGTTATCAAGTACTTTTTTTTTTTTAAGGGTTACGCTACGCTCAACAATGTCCATTTTCCCTCTGCCCACGTCCTTATCACTTTCGTGAACCTTCCACCCGCCCTGACAGTCATAAATTTTTGTGCATTGAGCTAAGCAAAAGTTTTTCAAAATGAATAAATGTATGGACTATAGGTCAGCAACTTTGAGAACTAAGAACAGTGAGAATTAAGAACAATTTCCGTCCACGGTTTTTTGTACTAACCGTATTCGTGTTTCGCATGCATGCGTCTCTTTAAATTTATGCTTTAGTTGACTTATCATTATCAACCTCGTATCATTTTGGTATCAGTTATGGCTTACATACGTATATAGAATAGTGTCTAAGTAGTGGAAATATTATTTGATTTATTTATAAGAAAAAAAAAAAAAATAAATGAATAAATAAAAATAAATAAAGTGAAAAAAAGTGAAAAAATTTTTATTTCTTAAACGTAAATATATGAATTATATACATATACGTCTACATATATAAATATTATTTTGTATTTGCGATACTTGCGTTATTTGCGAGTGAAAAAGAGATAAGAGAAACAAAATAATTCATATTTATATCGATTTATTTACCATAATTAAATATTTATAATAATGATGAAGAATTCCATCTTTTTTGTTATTTACTTGTATATGTGTGCGTTTTGTATATGTTTTTTAAGAATATATATGAAAACAAATTTTATTACATATTTGTAAATTCTCACACATCCATACACATACACATACATGAATTATTTATATAAAATAAAAGAACAGAAAAAATATTGAAATGAAATTTAAAAAATAAAAAAAAAATAAAAATTATTTACAATATAAAAAAAAAAATAAGTAAATCGTGTTCTCTATGATCAGAAAATCGTCAGCGCTTACGTATTTCGATAAAATAGAAAAACAAATAACGGCTTTACTCGAGAAATTTTCGTATCACCTAAAAGTGCGTCCATTGGTTTAGTCCATTTAATCTTTATGTAAAACTTGTGATGTGGATGAATTCTCACCACAAATTATTAAAAATTAAATCTTTCCAACCTATAAGGTTTTAATAATTCATAATAATCCTTCCATGTGATGATGTCCAAGAAATAGACATATGCAGTCCAAATTCGATAAGGATAATTTGAATGTGAGATTCCTTATAATAAACCAACTTTCACTATGAAATATTGAATATTAGGCTTTTTTTTATAGAGAGATTCAGTGTTCTTACGGTTTCGAAAAGTTTTCCTATCCAATCGAAACTTCTCACATGAATTTAAAATGCCGAAATACTATTATTCTGTGATCTCTATCGCGAAATTCTTAAAACAACAATGTTTGTTGATTTTTTCAAACTAAGGCGTTGTATCGGGAATTGTCGAAAAAGTGGTCGAATCCAAACCAGTTTAATAGTAAGCTTTATCCTTGAGCCAAGACACGTCGGTGTAGCAAATTTCATCCAAATATCTCAGAAAATTCGGCTTGTAAGTTGTACACAAGAAAGCAAGACGCAAAGACAAACTTGAATCTATTCAGACAGTGATTCTCTTGCAAACGTCAGCGCAAACTTAATACATACTTATTGGCACAAATGGTGTGCGGTATAAAAATGGCAATCTTTTGTTAATCAAAAATTTGTAGTATAATTTACTAAAAAGATCCCACATGTTATTTCAAAGAATTTGAAACGAACTCGGACGAAAAAAATGGAAATTATTCGAATTACATTGCATGCTGTTTTCAAAGGTAGTGCTTCAATTGTCTGGGTTAATTAAAGGATCGTTTAAGCCAATAAAAGGAAAATTGACATTTTAAAGAATTTACAGTGGCCCTACCCCTTAAGTCAATCATAATGCATGGACATACTGTATATACTGGCAAAGCAGCTATGTAAAATGAATAGATCACGCGCTTTATGCAGTACCTCAAAAATTAACTGGATGTATGGAATATACACATACATCATATCATAGAGCATACACATTTTAAATTCCAGAAATATATATGATCTTCCTTTATATGCATGGCCCACCTTGAGCAGAACTTCTGCCAATAAAAATAACGAGAATGAAGGGGCGAGCAATCGAATACCTGCTATGTAACAGCGCTGTCTCTGCTACGTTGAAAAGTACCCAAGTCATATACTTCTTTCTGTTTCACGAATAGTCTTACAATCTCTTGTTATCTAGTGCTTTGTTGTGCTAGTATCGAACCCAGCAAAGGTATCACGATCACAAGTATGATTGTGGTTACAATGGGACACAAGGCAATGTAAAGTAGAGTAATACTAGCAGCGATCTAAGACAATGTATTCAAACAACTCAATACATTAGTCACGCGACTAAGCGGTCATCCAGATAAGATCAGACAAAAACTCAATATATAGATCAGTGAGATTATGCCGGCCTACGTAAGTAATTGCTTGGATTCTTCCCGGCCCCAAGGCGAATCTGTTTTGTGCCTTTCAAAACGTAATTGATGGATGAGTTTTTATTAACCTATGTGCGCACTTGGCTGATGAAGTTTTGGTCGGAACAAAGAACCCCCATCTTAACCTCTGCCATTACTAAAAGCAGAAATTGATTTATTTCAAATTACAATCAGTCGCGTTAACTCCAGCGATGAAATAATCAGTAGTAGCCGAAGATTGAAAATAAATGTAAGAACATTACGCGATCCCAGCGAAAACACATTGACCTAACGGAGACACAGGCGGAAAAGGGAAGCTATGTATTTTAAGGTCTGTCCACTGATTCATGCTGATTTTTTCCCGCTCTAAAGGTTAATCTGTTTATAAGTTAGTCTTGCTAAAAAAATTGATATTCGCGCAGAATCAAATTTTGAAATAAAATTTTTTTAATGAAGGTAGAGTTCCGCTGCCGCAATTGGAATTTCTGCAGACATCCCGTATTGTGACGTACAGAAGTTACGTTATTTGTCCTAAAAAAAAAAATAGATACAGTATGCCGGGTTAGCAAAACACATTTGCATGCATCATAAGTCTGCACTGAATCTAATATACTCGCTATGGTGGGTATAAAGAATTTTATGATTTTTATATACCTGCTTGGGCTGACGAGTGCTCGCCTCAAAACATATTTAATCTATGTTACAATACATTGCATATTTATTGTTAGTACCTTATGATTTCAAAAAATTATAAAAGTGTTAAATTCTACTTAAAGTATCTCTTATTCGCTATAAAGAATCTTCGCTTGCTAATCATTTCTTAACATAAAACATTCATATATATGTTATATCTAAAATACGGCGGCCATGTCGTTACCTAATTTCTCTGGCTCCGTATTATTCTGCTCCGTCATCAATCCAGCAACATTTTGTTCAACTGTTTGTAGTTTAATCTCCTTCAAGTGTACTTTTTTATGCGTACGTAAAGCAGCTGGCTGCGTGAAGCGCTTGCCGCATTCTTTACATTCGTGCGGTTTCTCACCGGTATGTGTCATCTCGTGATATTTTCGTGTGTCCGGTTTGGCGAAAGTGCGTTCACAGAAACGACAAGCAAAGTCTTTTGCCTGTTCATGCATATTGCGTATATGCATTTTCAAATTATTGGCACTGTGAAACTCTTTCGGACAGAAACGGCACGGCCAAATTCGCTTCAAAGTATGATAGTTGAGATGCGTGCGCAGTTCGTTACGCGTAGTTTTACGCATGCCACAGTGAGGACAAACAAAGTTCTTAATGCCAGCGTGCCTCATTTTGTGTACTTGCAGTTTCGCTTTGTTTGAAAAGCGGCGATTACAATTAGGTTCTTCACAAGCAAACGGTAATTCGGCTTCACTTTTATGCGAAAACCTATGATCGTTGAGGGAGGCTGAAGTTTTAAAGATTTTACCACAAATTTCACAAATATGCTTTTTCAGGGCGGGACCTAAATGATGCGTTTTACGTTTATGCATATTTATGGCCGATTTAGTCTTATAAGCACGATCACAATTCTCCACGTCGCATTTATAACGTCGTGGCCTATCGCCTTTATGATCCTTCAAATGTTGCTCCAGGTTGTGCAAACGATTATAGGAACGTTCGCAACCTTCTATAGTGCAAGGATATGGTGAAAGACCTTCGTGTTTACGCTTATGGGCTATTAGTCGATGTTCCACAAAAAAGCGTGCCTCACACAAATCGCATTTATAGACTCGCTTAGACGTTGCAGTTTTTTTAGAAGATTTAACTGCTGACACGCACTCCTAACAGTGTTCTTATATTAATGTAAATAAAGCAATATTGTTGGATTTTTCACTTACTTGTTCTTTTAGTTTCCCAGTTTTTTGATTTCTAACCTCCTCCTCATCGGCGGATTGTACAATTTGTTTTTTACTACCTTTCTTTTTCAATCTTGTTACACGTCTCGATCTTTTTGTATCCTCAGTTGTTATTATTATCTTGTCAACAGTTTGCTTTCTGGATGTTTTTCCTTTTTTCTTTCTAATTATTTCAATTTCCGTTGTTTCTTCGATAGGTAAATTATCCTGAAGCAAAATATCACTTTTGATCTCCACAAGCTCTAATTGTAGTTTTTCATGTAAGCCATATAACGGCTTTTCGTCTTCTAATAAATGCTGAAGATCATCTTCTTGCTTTATTTCGGCATTATTCTGAAGTTTATTTAACGTTTCTTTATATTTTTGCAAAGAATTGCTGCACATGAGCTTAAATTCATAAAAATCCAAAATCTTTTCGTAACAACTGCCACAAACATGTTGAGGATATAAATCTAAGGGATCGACCTCCAACGAACAGCATAACGCTAACTTTTTAGCAAAATCGGCCGTCTCGAATATCTGATACATTCCCTTTCCCTTAGATTCTGTCGAGAGGCATGTGCGGCACTGCAACTCCTTGAAGTCTTTAATAAACATTTCTCTTAGTTTATTTACTGTTATATTTGTGCGAATTTCTAGCATTTAACTACATACTAAAGCAAACAGCTGTTTACGACAAACACCTCTGACTTACGTGAATAATAATTCGAAAATTGTTTTTGTTATGACAGCTGCTTGTTAGAAGAGATGAAACAATTTATCATTTTTTGCTTGTTTACTTTTTGTAATTTTAAAATAAAATGATGGAGAATTCTGTGCATTACATTGAATTATCCAAAAACCTTATACGCTTCGACGCTGTCAGCCAATTAACTAACGTATTCTTTGATGATTCCAACAAACAAGTAAGTCTACGCTTATAAAAATAGAATTGAAATATGTTGCTTTATTATAGATCTTTGCGGTGCGTTCAGGTGGAACCACCGGTGTAGTTGTCAAAGGCCCATCTGAAGATAAGATTATTTCGTTTTGCATGAATGATCGCGGTCCCATACGCTCCATAAAATTTTCTCCTAACAATCAAATTCTGGCCGTTCAGCGACATGAAAATTCTGTGGAATTTATATGCTTTCAAGGGGATCAACCTTCATTACAAAATATAATCGTCCATCAAGTTAAAGCTTTAGTTTATGGTTTTGTGTGGGTGCATAATCGTGAATGTGCTCTTATTTCCAATGCCGGTGTAGAAATTTTCACTATCATTACTGAAAAAAATCAAGTGAAATCATTGAAATCTATGAGTATGAGCATTAAATGGTTCGCCTGGTGTTCGGAGTCCAATATAGCTATTCTAAGTACCACTGACAGCAATCATACCTTAATGCCGATATTAATTAAACAAAAATCGATTACTAAATTACCAAAATTGGAATGTAAGTGTAAATAATGCACCCTTAAGATACATTGCAAATTTCTTCTCATTCTCAGTAAGCAATCCAAATCGTGAAGTTCAAGAAAGTAAAGTGACTTTAGGACAAATTTATGGTATTATGGCTGTTCTGATATTGCAGGCAGCCAGCGATTCCGGCATGATCGAGGTCGAAGTTTATTTGTTAAATGGTCGTGGTTTGGCGCCACGGAAATCGCATGTTTTACGCTTGGGCTTGGTGGGATGTTTTGCCATCAATACCTTGGACAATTTAATAGTAGTGCATCATCAAGCTTCCGCTACCTCCTTAGTATTTGATATCGCACTAAGCGGCGAAGTAATCAATAAGGTAACTTACCACAAGCCCATAACTACGCCCAGAAATATCAAGCCATTTGCGTTAAAACTACCTAGTCTGTCTCCGGATGGTAACATCTTGCAATGTGATTTATGTAAGTGAAAAATTTATTAAGAAATATACAATTAAAAAATAATTTACTTCTTACTTACAGACTCCACAAACTGGGTGCTGTTCCAACCGAATATTGTGATAGATGCAAAATTGGGTTGTATGTGGTATTTAAATTTGGATATTGAAGCATTTTGTACCTTAATATCGGATCGTATACGTTTAACCGAATTTCTTTTGCAACGTGAATCTGGAAAGCCGGTTTTGCTAAAGGTTTTAAAACAGTTGGTTCACGACCAATACAACGGTAGTTTATTACCGGTATTGGAAACTATATTCAATAAAGTTAATAAGATTTACGCGTAAGTAAACTTAAACCGTATATAGAAAAGTTAAAGAATTGTTTTCATTTTTTTAGATCGTGGGTTCAAACGGAATTACAGAACCAAACTGCCCAACCGTCCAATGTAAAAACTACAGCCAAGTCGGCAGCACCTCCTAAAGTCCTAATTGAACAATTGGACATGTACAGCCATGTATTTCAGCCCATTGCCGGAAAGCCGCAATGCGAAACTATACTATTGCTATATTTACAATCGCTGGAGAAGCATAACGTAGCAGCTCAAGAAGAATTAAGTAAGCTACTTATAACCGAGTTAATACGTAATCAAAACTACGAAACACTGAGACGCTTGGTTAGCTATTCCTTGATCATGGAATCAAAGACAATTGCATGCTTTTTGTTATCGCATTCCAATGAAGCTCCTGTTATTACCCAAGTAGCTTTGGATATGTTAAGTAAAATCAAAGCTAATGATATAATAATTGAAGTGCTATTGGGTCAAAGTAAAGTTGTAGATGCTTTGCGTTTGGCCAAACATACCACAACACTAGATGACATGTCAATATCGGCACGCAAATTCCTGGAAGCTGCTCTAAAAACCGGCGACGACATGATCTTCTATAGTGTTTTCAAGTTCTTCCAGATGCGAAATCTCAAACAGCATGGAAGCATGGATTTTTTAAAAAGTATATATAAAAAAAGTATATTTAATTTTTCAATTAAGAAGATATTTATTTTTTTCCTCTTTTTAGCCGAACAATGTGCGGAATTTGTTCAGCATTATAATAATATGGAGACCAAAGAATAGAAACGGGGATAAATAAAGCAATGAAATCGTTAAAACATTTAAAAAAATTGTTATAGTGAAAATTTGAATTGAAATGTTTTTTTTTTTTTATTTTGATTAATTAAAAAAAAGTATTGAATTCGCAATAACGGGTGTAGGAAGGAGTTATTGGTTCCGCACATATTAGTCTTTATGAATACGGATTGGGGAAATCAAACAAAGATATGAATTTCAACTTCGTAAAGGCTCATCACTTTTTTGATTACATAATATGCATACTTGGTCACGTAATTGCTGGCCATACATTTAGTTCGACGAGTTTGAGGGAGAAAAGCGATCGATTAACATAATATTCATAACTATCAAATTTTCAATTTCGATCAATTCGGGCGATAAAAATTGAACGGGAATTTGACTGTTGTTATAATAAGTTATTACCATAGATAAAAATGTGTGCATTTTTTGCATTACATGTCGCAAAAGGGATTTATGGTTTTCCAACTGAAACTATTCACAAACTGACATTTCATAATGGAGACCATTTTATTGAGATTACCAGGACGGAAAGGTTTCCTGTCAAATGAAATCGCGCATCCAATCGTCATAAAGGCAGTGAAGAAATCAGGTGCGTCAATCAAGTCATACTCAACTACTTTAAGTGAATTATTATCAAAAAAAAAAAAAAAAAAATGAATAAGTTCTTGGAGAAAAATATTCACAATTTTTTTTAACAAATTAATAAATAATTTATACATAATTTATTTTAAAAAATTCTTTTTATATATAAATGTTTTTAGTTTACTAACTTAATGAGGTCCACAGGCAACATACCGTAATTTGAAAACAAAGTACATTTTTAAAAATACTGTTTGTAAATAAATGTTAGTTTTTTTTTTCATTTTTTAATTAGTAAAGTTGTTTTTAATAGGAAAACATTTGTCTTATATAAAAAAAAACGAAGAAGAGAAAAATCTAAAAGCAAATCATGATTAGCCTAAAAATAACAAGTGTTTCTTAATTTAAAGTATTATTAGGATAACGTTTCTACCTTATCTAGAATTTACGAGGTGGCGACTTCAATGGTAAAGTCCCTAATTCTCTAATATTTGGGTTGAAAGGTTCAAAGTTAAGATTATGGCTTTGTTCTGAATCGCAGTGCTTGACTTTACCTAGTCGCGACGGTTGTTGTAACTGCATTTTATCAATTTCAGTAGAGCAGTACAAGCATTTGTAGTTATCTTCATCGTCCTCGTCAAATGAACTATCATCATCATCATCTTTATTATTGTTGGTATTTTTCAGTTCCTCATTTGATAGACATTGTTGCTGATAATGGGCGGAGCATTGTTCGTGCATGGCATGGCCACAACTGCCTAATATCACCACTGGTGCCTGATTATACAAGCGTTGATGACATATCACACACTTCAACATAGTTACCCATAAGCCACGACAACTTATGCGATGACGTTGATGGAATTGCTCACACAGTTCCTTTTCCAATATAAGCGCGGCATTTTCCATGGTCACAGTTTCCAAACGAGATTGTGTCAACATGCTTAGCAACAATTCTTTAATATCACCAAAGTTTCCGGATACGTTGCGCGTATTCATCACCATTTGCACTAGTTGGGGCAAATCAACGTAACGTGATGCCTCCTGTAACATTGTTTTGGTCAGCGATTTTAGATCTTCGCGTGGCAAAGCGAATTTCAGTAATTCAAACCACAATAGCTCGCGTTCTTGAGCATTCATCTTGCTATGATTCGCCAATGAAGAGCGGGCGCATAAGGCCGTTACAGCGCGTGTACATTCAGCCACTTCATCCCCGTCTGACGCCTCTTTCATTACTTGCATAGCAAACTCGAAAGCCAAACTAAAGTTGCCTTGCTTTTCAGCCAAATAAATAGCGGCGTTAAACAATTTAAACTCTTTCACTAAAGCGAGCGCTTTCTCCACACGGTATGTCTCGGTGGTCTTAAGATATTCTTCCACTTTGTTAGGTTGATATTTGCATAATAATTTTAACAGCTGTTCGCTTTGCTCGTCACTAAGACGTACACAACGTTCGTGTAAATTTTTAAGAAACGCAAACAAAATCTCTTCATCATCGTTTATCAATTGCAGGAAATGATTAATGTGGTCCTTAAAGTGTACGTCTATTATACGCGCGCATTCTTTGGCATCAATTTTTAATATCCTTTTGATATGGAGTTCAAGTTGCTCTAGGATTTTACGTTCTGGATTGTAGGCATGTCGTTCCATATAAACGAACATAATATCGCGCCGTAATGGGTTATTGAGATAACATTCCAAAATTGTATCGTAACGTTGCAGCTTTTCTAAAAGATACTCCTCTACATAATAGCAGTGAGCCTTCCTGGCCATTTCTAATTGCTCTTCGTCGTGGCTTATATTTCGTAGACAATTATTAACCAACAATTCGTACCAAGCGTTTTCTCTTTCAGAGTGCAAACGAACGCTTTCGTTTTCTACTTTCTCCATCGATAAGTAATTGAGAACTTTCTCCAACAACTGGCTATCGCAGGATAAGAAATTCTGTGAAATTTGTTGAGCTATGAAATTTAGCAAGCATCCAATTTCAGCCCACTGTAAATTATATGGATAGCCTTAGAAAAGGACGATTACTTATTATTTGTTTTTCATGCGACAACTTACTGTAGTGTTTTCAGGTGTCATGATCTCCAACAAGATATTAATGATCCGTTTGCGGTGCGAATAGCCTAACTCGCCTTTGAACTCTTTCTCCTGAAAGGCCAACGAAATAACATTTAAAGTTTCGCGGGTGTCGAACTTCAATAAAGCTCTCAGGTAGGGATAAGGCAACTCGTTGGGTTCACTTGTGTTGGAATGCAGTGATGTTAGACAACGCAATACTTCATGCTTAACAGTTTGCACTAATTCCTCTTGAATATTGCCGTTGGGATAACCTCTGCCTGCTAAGCAACTAGAAATGTAAACGAGGATGCAATTACCCAAATCCGGATGTTCGTGTTCCAGCAATGGTATCAGTTCAGTCAAAGATACGGTGTAATCATGTAAAGCATGCGCGTTTAGATAAATCTGAGCTCTGTACAGTTTGTGCTTTTTAGCAGCCTTTAACACTTGATTTAGATCCAAGCAAGTCCAATCTAATTTCAAGACAAGCTCCTCCAGTTTTAATGGTGCAATCTTCAGCCAATACTCAACCAACGCTTGTGATATTATTGGATTGACGCGTTGAATATCTTCATTTTCTATGTGTTCGGTAATGTGTTGTAAAAAGAGGCCACGATTTTGTAAACGTTCCCATAATTGAGACCATAGCAGGTCTAACTCGCCGACCGTAATCAAACATTTAATGATGTTGCCTAAACAGTAGTCGGGTGCACGAACAGAAGCTGCCAGATATTCTTTAAATAGCATAATTATACGCTCCTTAGCTTGCTGTTTACGTTTGGGACGTTCTGCCGCCACACGATAGCCTTCCAAAGCTAAATCACAAGCTTCTTGCCAACGTTGATTTTTTACCTTCATCAAAATTATTACTTATTTAATTTAATTTCCAGCCAATATTCCACTCACCAAATACGAAATCCTTTCCATCCAAGTTCTAACACTAATTGTATGCATGATACGTGCTCCCAATATATATAAATGCACACCTCTAGCACTTAGAGAGTTGTAACAAGCATTCGTTCCAGCTAAAGCTAAAGCAGGTGAAACATTTCCCCCGGTAGCCAAGCCTTTAAAGTGTGCTGAACCGTATACCATTCCAGCGTTTGCCAAATCAATACATTCCAACTCTTTACTAGAGCGTACATCCATCAAATGCAAAATCTCTGAGGTGTCCAAACAACCAACACATTTTGGACCCAACCAATGCACAGATAACAAATTAGTAGGCATGGTAATATGGCGCAATAAAAGCAATGTTACACGCCCCTGTGACATGAACAATTGATGAAAAAATAATTGATTGCCACGGCCAACTACCAGAACAGGATCCACCGACCTTGAGCTATCAGCTGCTTGTATTAACACCATTTGCCAGGCCAAGACAGGCAAACAGTCAGCAGGCCCTTGCAATAAATGGTATTTAATAACTTTCAAACGAGGCCTAATGGTTACAATGAAATATTTTGATAAAGTGGCTAGGGCAACTATGCAATATTGATCTAAGTCATGGTGTGCATTACATATGGTAAGGAGAGGCTCTACGGCACACACTTCGCCCCGAGCACCACTAAATAAGCAGCGTGTTGAACAACCTCGCACGCCTAGTTTGCGTGTAAAGCTTAATGACCAGACTGAACCACCTGAATCAGCTGCTAAAGCCATTGCCGACCTTGAAGTCCACTTTATATGCAATACACCCGTATTAGGTGTGACAACATCATTCAATTGGCGCATTACATCCCCCGTTTGGGTATCAAACATCAGCACTAAACCACGAGCAAACCCGGCCAATAATCTGGCACCTTCCGGGTTAAAAGCCATAGCGGAAACGGCACCCTGCCCATTTTTATCCTGATGAGCCCATCGTAACGTTTGCGTAACATCAAAATTTAAAATATGACCATGTGAGGTGCCTATGACGTAGTAATGGTTACAGACGGTACAGGCAGTAGCCAATCCGGCATTAATACGATCAGCCGCTGAGGAAAGTTGCGCTGATATTCCCTGCAACAAAGCATATCGCATAATACTGCCACTGCCGCCAGTGCCACTCACGCGAACGCTAGTCTCTTCGGTTAGAGACGGTGTCGGTGTTGGCACTGGTACGCCCAATTCAGAAGCTACGTCAGAGTCAGCATCAAATTCACTTAAAACCCTTTCTAAAGAAGGTAAAACACCGGTAGGTGGAATGGAATATTCAATATCATCCAACTGTAATGCAAATTATTTAAACACAACATATATTTATATATATATATATATAAATTCCTGGCACAAAACCTCTTCTAAATCCAATAATGATTCAGCTAATAAACTGTCAGTGGAACCACGGTCAGAGCCCAACAACGATTGCAGCGAAGGAGCTTTGAGTTCGTTCATCTTATACAATTTCCAGATAATAAGGGAAAATATTTTATGTGTTTATGTGTGTGGAATTATTACTATCACAATAATCTTTGTCCACCCACTTCTTTATCATCTATTATTCAGCAATTAGACTCAACGTGTACGTTTACTCTTTGCACGTAAAAAGCAACATTATTTTATTACAAAAAAAAATAAATATGTATTTAAACTATTTTTACAGTAAGTTTTAATGCAATATCTAGTGCTGTAGAAAATTTTCTTCTTATTCTTCTTCTGCAATTCAGCAAATCAACAACAGAGAAGATTCGCTGTGTTGTGTAAAAAAGGTTCAATTCGAAAACGAAGTTCTTTGTTAAGTAAGTGAATAAGTAACGAAATAGAGAAGGAACATAATGGAATTAAAACAATACAAAAACAAAAACATACATGGTACAAGCTTTACAAAATACTAGTTTTCATCTCTCCATATACAGACTTATGACTTTCTTTGGCGAGTAAGGACGACAACCGCATACAGTATCAATTAAAATATATTACTAGAGGGCGCTCAAACATATTAAAAATAGTAAGAAAGAAATAAAAGCATTACAGCCATCGCCTTGAGAATAAATGCAGAAATTTATTAGAAGAAAAAAAAAAGAAGTAAATAATAATATGTAATACCAATAAACGGCAAGAAGAAGAAGAAGATTTAGGTCAGCAAATAGCTTTTAAAGAAATAATTCAATAACGTGCGAATTTTTTTTTTTTGCTATAATTATTTTTAATATAAGTTCTAAATTAAGCTGTATTTACAAACAACAATTTTTTATTATTGTTTTGTGGTTGTTGCTTGTTTTGCTTTTTTATTTATAAAAAAATTAACAAGTGAAGAATTTATGTTTATTTATTATTACATAACATAAACTAAAACTACATTTGATAAAATGATTTATAATAATTAATAAATCAATGATTAACATCATCAATGATTAATGGAAGTGCTTGATGGGCATTCTCATTTTAATAATTCAAATGATGAAAATATGGTGCGAGCTATATCTGAACATGGCCAGCGGCATTAGGTCAAGCAACAGGGGGAGCATAAAAATTTTAAACGCTGCCATATAAAAATAACGCCTTCTAGCGACTGACTTTCACACAGACTGCCCCTAAACCTCTCAATGAAACCCCAACGAATGTTAGAGTAGTGTAAGCGACGGCACCTTCACTAGCTTCTAATTCGATTGTTCACAATGTCGGCGATTCTAACGCACCATAAGCTTCGTTGCCTCAGCAGCAAGAAGAGTCTGCCGTTTTGAATGTTCGAATTACACGCAATCGCTAGAAACATGAAATTAAATTTTGCACGAACGGTTAAATGGCGATTATGTGGTTGTAGCTAAAGCAAAAGCCGCTTTAGCCAATGTTTCAGCTGAATAATCGCCAGACAAGCATTTGACAGTCCGAGCTGCTTGTCACACCAAATGATCGTAACTAAAACTACAAAATGAGAATAGTTCAGATCGATCAGGATCTATTTACACAGACATGGACATAGTCATAATAACATGGCAGAGTGAAGACCCTGCTACCAAGTCATAAATGAGAGACACGGTACGGAATGGAAGGCAGCAAAATGGAGCAGGAGAAACAACTTGTTGGTAAGCAGTGCTCTGTTGTGATTGGGGTGAATACATATACATACATATTTTCAGGTAAGAAATGGAGGGGTACTTGATGAAATAACATGCGAGTTAAGGTGAACTCAAGTCCCCACGTTACAGCAGGTGATCTCAATGCCTGAGCGATCGAATGGGAACGTAGATTGACTTTTAAGTGATTATTCGACATTGCACGTGGCGTCACTCCATGATAGGCCAAGAAACGCTCTTCAAAAGAAATGGACAAAAATCAGTTGCGAACCTTACGTTTACAAGTAAGAGCGTACTGTATGCGAACAATAATCGCATCGCGATTATCGCGGGTATCGCCAAATCCAGATGCGGCAGCAAGCGTGGAGTTCTATGTGTGTTTTTAAAAAACCTGAAAGTTTTTGAAGAACGTCCGTGCGGGCGTACACTAAAAACATGTATGCCTAAGACATTTCTGATATTAATGCTGAATAAGCTAAAATCTGTGAAATTTTCCCATTGAATGATCAATTAAACAGATTAAATAATTTGAAATATCTTTCTTATCTTGACACATTGTATGTGATCAGGTGTGTTATGTTATAATATATATTTAAATTGTTATGATACTAGATTTAGGTGAATATTTATAAGAAACGAATTCACTCGGCCACAAGAGAAACTTTCTTTGCCCGCAATCTAACACGAGCGTATGTGTGTGCGTATGCATATAACGCTTACGTGTATTGGTCCGCAGATTTTCAATGAAAAAATCAATAAAAAGAACATTTTGCAAATCGGAATACTAAGTAACGCGAGGGAAAAACCACAAAATAGCGAAAAATGACACAAAGTCAGTGAAGTCGGCAATGGAATGGGAAATGGGAAATGGAAATATATCGATATACTGTGCCTTGCAGTACAAATGAGCCGAGTCAAACTGAATTGCAACAAAAAGGGAACACCTTTTCCTAATCATACAGAATATAACTGTAGGATAGGTACATATACAAACATACTTTGCGGTTTTGTGCGATGATGTTGTTACATCGTTATTGCCACGTGTTGTATATGCGCTGCAAAAGGTTATAATTTACCAATTAAGAATATTATAGTCGGGCAAGGCCGACCCTACACCACATTGTCTAACGCAATTCTTATTTTTATTATAGAGCACAAAAATTATATCTTATATCTATAGAAAGGTATATTTTTCATGTGCGTATAATGGCAGTTTACCCCTTGCATAGAACAGAAGCCAAAAATAAGCGTAGGTGGTCGACATTTTATATGAAATTACTATTATCGGTCAATTTCCCTCACCACGTATGAAAACTTAGACTTTTTGCCCTACAAAAGATCAATTTTCGTGAAAATTCTTATTAGTCTGGGATGCAAAATATAGGCCAAAATGGTCCAAATTTTGTCCAGTTAATTTTGTGATAAAATTTTCATCGTAAAGCATTGAAAATTATACCTTTTTGTCTTACAAACTTCAGTTTTCTTTATATGAGAAGGGTCCAACAATTGCCCCAGCCGATACAAAGTTTTCATACCAATTTAGAATGCCGAAATACTATTGCTTAGCCACTTTCGCCAAGAAATTTTAAAATCTGCAATTTTTTTCCATATAACGACTTTTCAGAATGGGGCTTTATGTGGGAAGTGGTCGAAAAAGTGCACCGATCCAAATCATTTTCAATAGCGTCTGTTCTTGGGTCAAAACACGTCACTGTACTAAATTTCATCAAAATATCTCAAAAATTACGACTTGTAGCTTGAACATGGGCAGACATCAGACGGACAGATGGACAGACAGGGACAGATTATGATGGCAGGTGGGTCCATCTTAAGCCTTTCTGCGTGATACATACGACCGCACTAATTTAATATACGCTTTACCACAAGTGGTCTATTACATGGTAGTCTGCTCTTTGCCGCAACTGTACACCTTTACCCTACGCGTGAGCAATGTATCTGAAGAGGAAAAATGGTAAAACGACCCATTGGCATTAGCGTGGAGAGAACGTACGCATACATGCCTGGAAAAAGAGAAGAGTTAAACTTATGTTATACCGCGCTTACATGAACAACATGAACAACATTTGAACAGAAAAATGAAAACGAAATTTAAATTCATTAACATTAACAGATTTCTTCTATTCATAACCCCAAAATCATGAAATTTATGAAAAGTAAAAGCATTTTATAGTTCGAAGCTTTAAAGATAATAAGAAATTCTTAAAAATTAATCGATGCTGAGCACTAGTCCCCCTTCCATTTACATTTTAAGTAGATCAGAATGAAATTATTATTATTTTTATTTATTTATTTTTTTTTTATCATTTTTTAGAACTTTATTGTTTTAATTTGTATTGAAGTATTCGTTTGAATTCGGTCCAATTCAAAATTTTCAAAATAATTTCAATTTTTAATATTTTAATTAATTAACTCCGGGCACTTAGTGACCTTTGAATAATACACCCATTCCCCGCTTTACACAATACTTATTTCGTATGTCTTTCACCTTGTAGAGTCAATAAATTTCAAAGAATTTGATCCAAGAGGATAATTTCGATCGGATCACATTGATCCATATTTCCGTCACTTCCCATAACGGCGTTCTCGAAAGAATTAAGGCCTTCACACAACAATGCATTATTCCGTTTTTCGGGTTAATAAATCCCAAGTGGTAAACGCAATGAGAATCCGCGTTACCATATTGTTTGACAAGAAAATAAATACCGAAATCGATGTAAGTACAAATAAAACCGAATGGCTTGGGAAGTAGAACTAAAAGAATCGAGATAAATGTAAGCAATAAATATATGAACAACAACGATAAGAAAATTAATGTAAAATTGAAATAAATTTTTGATAGAAGAATGGAAAAAAAAACGCTTTAAAAATAGGAACATAAAGAAGAACTTCACTGACGCAGTAGAGCAAAGCAAAAGAAAATTGGAAATAAACAGACTTTACTGCTTGCTATACATTCCTCATAAAATAATATAGGGCGTGAACTAAAATGTTAAATCGCTCAACATTCAAAAGTTGTCGACCAAGAGAAAACACACATTACTTAGGTAAATAATTTCAAAATTTGAAATAAATTGTATTTATTTCTTCTTCCGCGTTTTGCTTCATGCTTTGTTTGCATGTATGCGCGAAAAATCATATGATTCGCCAATTCCTACAACAACAAAGTCGAAATCCCATCCCGAAAACGGGTATAGTGGACTATTGTGTTAAGCGCTTTCCAAGCACACAAGGACAAATTTTCCGTATTCAAAATAATAAGTTCTTTGAGAAGAAATTGAGTTTTTCTAAATTTGGACGACGTGAAATCACGCAAACCAAATTATGCTTCAGATCTAACAGCTTCCGATTATCATTTAGTCAAGTCGATGCTGAGAATGTCAGCGGTTCATAGAAGTTGAAGATGCTCGAAAAAGGGTCAATGGCTCTTTCGCCTAGATCACCCGGATTATTTCTACTGTGAGGGCATCCATAAACTACCCAATATATGATAAAATGCCAGATGTTTGTAGCCATGGTTTCCAATCGCTCACGGAGTGGGGAAAAGTACATTCAACACTCCAAGGATGAGTAGTGTCAGAAGAAGACACCCTTCCCCGTCCCTACAATGCGAGCGCGGTCCATCTAACATCCTTGCATTTTTCCAGTCAGGCAACCGGTTGCAATGCAACTCCTCACCGAATAAGCAAGCGCTTCCCGCAATTTGAGCTAAGCACCGTTACGATGAGACCGCATGAGGCCGCAATTGGCCGTATATCGCTGTAATTGCGTTTGCCTACATATGTATTTTTGTGATCGCATCTACGCCTCACATATTTCATATGTGTTCACATCTAATATTCGATGTCTAGTAAACGCGTTTTCAACTTATACGCTTTTTACATACAACGCACTTTTCGATATGAATGATTTTGTGTGGATAACCTCTGCACAGAGATGCATGCAATTCATAAAGGAATTCGTTAAAATTGTCAAAGTGAAATGGTTTGAAGGAAGCACCTTTAAGGATCTGCCATTCACGATAGGAGGATAACCGATTGATACTACATTATGCTGGGAAACGTAAGCACGAAGGCTTTACTGGAATCGGTGTGGGTAACGTTCAATTGTGAGCCTTTAGAGAAGGCTTCGAATGCGTAACAAGCGATCTTCAAGACGTTTGTGTTGACCGACTTAACCATAAAAAAATAATTAACTTTGATAGCGCACCCAATCCTAGATGTTATGAAGCACTTACTTAATTTAGATAATATCCCAAGCTTTCCACAAGATTTTTACTAAACTAAACTAGTTTTTCGGAAGAAAGAAAGAAAGAAAGAAGAAATCTGCCTATTTCGAGGGAACGGCTGAAAATTGACGCAATAGTGCGATGAAACTCTATTGTACAGTTTTTGAAAATGCTGAACGGAGAACCCCGTTAACTTTCAAGTGCCCTGCTCATGCCGCCAGTCTACCAACACTACAGTATCCTATGATATTATCTTCTGCTGTGCGAATGACTCCTGCGTTCGCGTTCTAATAATTTGTGTCTATTGAAAATGAATGCTTGTTCTTGCAAAAACTTGTTTAGGTGAAAGAGGCTGCAGAGGACGTTATAGTGGTCAACGAAGAAGGCACAGGATATACGATAAACGATTGATAGCGAATCCATCAAACTGAGTCAACTAGAAATTCTCATACATCATTTACCTTACGCGATCCACACAATGTGCATATGAACTGAACATCCATCTCATTCGTGAGAGTTGAAAGTCTTAACACTTTTGGAATTGCCTTCGTAATCCAAATAATTTTGAAAAAACGATCCTATATATGTGTGCGTTTATTCACATACAGGGTCACATAAGGGAATCGAATCAGGAAGAACTCTCTAAAAACGTAATAATTAGTGTTTAAAATGTGTTGCATATGGCGTTTGCGCTTATTTAAGAATTAATCGTTTTATGGTCATGAAGATTTGTGATTAGGAAGGAACCGTCTCTTTTATTATTTTGGAAAGTGACTGCAAGTTATGTGTATTTGTATGAAATGAGATTTACAATCATCAACAAGCCGTACCCATGTTGATTGATATGTAAGTCCATACGTCGGGAAAAATTATAGCACATACATGTATATATATATATATGTATATATATATATAGATGTTTTTTGTTACATGGGGTAAATAAATGTTTATGACAGAATGTATAAATACTTACATATGTACAGATATATTTGTGAGCGAGCTTGTAATCAGACCATATTAAAAATTGAAATTGAGGCTTTAAAAACTATCACGATTTGGTCGTAATCTAGAGCCAAGCATTGTATTAACACAATTATCGTTGCTTACATTCGATGGTTGCTTTTTTTAAAAAATTTTTTCCTTTTTTTTTTGTTGTTTCTTTTTTTTTATAAGTTCATGTCGTTACTCTTGTGTTAATTCTTTAATTATTCCACGTCCTAGTTTCATGAGCCCACAGAAAGATAGACAAACTGCGAGATAGACAAACTTGAAACTATTGAAAAGAAAGTCAAACCTAATCTATATAGTTTCACACAGACATAAGTACACTGGCTCACGCTAACTACACTTCAATGAATTGCAAATGTTTACGATAACAAACACTAATCACAAATTTAAAAAAAAAGTAATGTATGTATATAAAGGGTATGCGTGTGTATGTTTATGTTTATTCATTCCTGGTTAGAATTCTTTCTTTGGTTTGGATTAGAATTCAATTTTATGTTATATGACTAATCAAACATGCGTGTGTGTTAATAAGCAGTGATTGTCGCCTACTTTTCCTCTGTTTCTTTTTTTTTTTTTTTCTATTCTTGGCGAGTATCCTCAACCTTCAATAATTATGCGAATGCGGTCGTTATAAATATTTTTCATAAAAAAGCTTCTTAAACATTCCATGAAATTTTACTCTCTTTCGCATAAAGTGTATCGAATGAAATTTCTTATTTACTGCACTGTTAACCGAGTAACGCATTGTGTATGAAACACACGCTCATCGAATACGTTGGTTACATATATAAAAAAAAAAATAAAAAAAAAAATACATAATTTCTGGTTTCGACCAGAGTCAGAAACATTTTTAAAATTATTTCAAATCAAAATATTTCACGCGAAAGCCAAAAAGAAAACTAAAGAATTCATTGACCTTAACGAATCTAGCTAAGTCAGGAAAAGAGTTTCTTTGTTAAAAAAGAAAGAAAAAAAAAAAAAAACTATCCATGCACACATAAACACCAACA
Organism: Glossina pallidipes; assembly: GCA_000688715.1. Taxonomy (NCBI): domain Eukaryota; kingdom Metazoa; phylum Arthropoda; class Insecta; order Diptera; family Glossinidae; genus Glossina; species Glossina pallidipes. Next base: position 7,944 of record KK499949.1, on the reverse strand, counting down.
CGCACTCGAAACACAAGTAAGTCAATATTATAAGAACACATGCATGTGTACGTGTTTACGGATGGGTTTGCTACAGAATTTCTTAATCTTTTCTAAATGCACTAAAGTCATATTAACGATACAACAATTACAATAAAAATTTCAAACCAAAAAAAAAAAAAAAAATTTATATAATAACCTAAGAAAGGCTGACTAGACCTTCTACTCCTTGTCATTGCCTACAAGGTCGCGCGTCAATCGATTAGAGATTATATGAGAATGAGCTTAAAGGGTCTGAATTTTTTTCCTTTGCACAAATGCACTGAATTTTAAAAGCTCACTTTATAACATTGCGTTCAGTTAGTTTGCAGCGGCAGCATGAATGTTAGTAGGTGTTGTGATAGCTGAATTGTTCAAAGGACACAACGTAACAAATATCGTCAAGAAATAATGAAAGCAGGGTGAAGTAAATCTGCATCGAGGGGAACTTTTCTCAATTCTTTTAAAATCGTTGGCTTTTTTTTCGGGCCTTCTAAGGAACTTCTGCAAACAGCATTGGGTAGCTTAGAGAAAAGCGCAACGAACAACTTCACTTAGACCCTCCAGCAAGCTTTCGAAGAACCTATATAACAACTTGCGTTTACTTGTTTCCCTGCGCACACACACACACACACACACGCACACACACAAGCCCATATGTAAAAATCAAATATTTTAGTTTGAAACAAAAAAAAAATTCTTACATATTTTCTTTTTCGGCGGTGGTGAAGTTTCTACAGCATAGTACGTTAAGACACACTGGTGATGACAGGTGTAATATTTAATGAAATTCTTCACTTTATAACTTACTAATGTTCGAACATTACTAAGCCTGATAAGCAAATATGTTGGGAAAGTTTCCGAAGCGTACATTGATGATTTGCTCCCAATTATTATTGATTGGATCATAAACTGGAGTGTGCTTACTACGATGATTGAGGAGATATTTTGCAAACATTTCACAGAGTGTTTTAGCCAAAATCGAATTGTTCAGCCAGAAACGGATAAAATGTGAAAAATATAAAATCGATATCCGTCTCAGTGGCCGAGTACGTAAAGACTTTCGACTAACATATCAATGATCGCGAGTTCAAGTCTCAAGTGCGCTAGAGTTAGCCTCTCGCGCTAGTCGTTGAAGACTAAATTAATTATGATCGATATTTATTTTTTTTTTTTCGCAATAGCCATAATGAGGCGATGAATGAGCGTTATACGATTAATCGCAGTAACTTCCTGAATCGATCGCACTCAGGTGCGTTTTTATCCGCCAACACAAAAATTGTGATAAAAAGTAGAAGCTTACCAACAATATTCTCCTCTCTTAAAAGTACTTATGATCTTACAACAAGCAAATAACAAACAAGTAAGAAAGTTAAATGCGATCGGAACCGAATCTTTTATACCCAGCACCGTTTATCCCAAAAAAAGACAAAAGAAGTAAAAGAACAAAATTCTCATTCTCTATATTATGCGGTGGGCGTCACTGATTTCTTCCATTCTCAAAATACTAGCTTTTGTCGTATAGGCATGTGGGTGTTGTAGGCGTGTCCTTTGAAAAATTCAGATCAATTCCAAATTCTTTGGCACATTTGTAAGCGATATCTTCGTTTTCGCTAACGGGAGAATGTTTACCACAAATACTGCAAAGTTGCGCATGCCGACAGATGGACACACGAATAGGAGGACGTGTTTAGGGGCATTCCAAATTCGAGACTGGCCAAGCCCTTACATACTTTATGTGCTTTTCGAAGATTATTTCTGCATGTTATAAACATATTGAAAAAATAATTAAATTTTGATACACTATAATATTAGATAGGCGTGGTCAATTTTTTCCTTTTTTGTACACGAATCACCCGTAGACTAAGCGTTCAAGTTCGCGTACATTTAGTTGCTATAGTTTAAAAGTAATGAGCAAAAAATCAATTTTTCGTTCCCTTTTAAAAACAGAAATATTATCAGTTTACGTGATGCTGTGGGTATGTCCTTCGATCAATTTCACCCATTTTCAGTTCGAATCTGCAAGAGCTTCCAATGTTTTTGCCAAATTTGAAGTCGATAGCTTAATTTTTGCGACCAGGAGAACGTTTAAAACAGAGGGACAGACGGACATGCTTAAAACGACTTAGAATTCGATGCTGATCAAGGGCTGGTGACACTTCCTTCTGGGGGTTGCAAACATTTTGACAAAATGAATATACCCCTCTTTTTTCGCTGTCATGGGTACAAAAATGCACTCGAAGCAACACAAAACTTTCATCTAACAGAATATATGTATTGATGTAAAACAAAAAAAGTCTGTTGAGGCATGCAATGAATATGAAAGTCGATATGCGCGAATTTTACATTCGCGATATAAACTCTGTAGAAGGTTATTAAAAACCAAATAAGACCGAAGAAGGTCGCTCCGTTTATCTTATTGTTTTATTAACAATTGCTATAAAATGCTCTTGTTTTAATCCCCTCTTTATAACCATCACCAAGTGGGTGTGTATACTCAGTTCGTCAAAATATTTTCTATGTCTAGAAAGAAGTTTCAAAACACCCTACAAAGTATATAAATATATATATATAATATATGAAATATACATATATATATAATATATACGAAATATACTTTACCCGTTATCCAATACCAAAGTCTATGTGGATGTACGCTTGTCTGTTCATTTTTCCGTCCATTCTTGACTACAATGTCGTCTTCAAATTTGGCAAAAACCATTGAAGCTTGATATTGATGAATGAGTCAAGCCGATCTAAGGAGATGTTTGCAGTATCAACACGAACTAATACAATTCCTTCGTTTCTTGCTCATTACTCGTAATCGTTTCACGCATGTTCTCTAGGTGTCTTTACAACATTTGTGTGCAAAGAAAGGGAAAAGCACCCACGCCTACACAGTTTTCTTCCCGTTTTGTTTGTTTTTTTATTTTTGCTTTTTATAAGTCAAAGCTAGTCGGTATAGAAGATTCGGCCACAGTTGAATATAAAAGTTTTTTTTAGTTGCTTTATTTTCTTTCTTGTTCCTGTTCTTATTAAAAGGTATCACCGTTTCCGCAATTATCGTAAAACGAAATCTTTACTATTCATTTATGTTGACATCATTTCTATAGACACAAAAGAGACTCGAAAAATTCTTATCTCAATCATCCATTTGTTTCAATATAATATTTTTTATAGTCCGCACACCTGCACAACTCGACAACAAATTTGTATTCTTTTTCATTTAGTTCAGTTATACTAAATATCTAACTATCTATATTTAATTAAGATCTTATTAAAACATAAAGAACAAATCAGCTATGATTTTGAACGGGTCAGAGGAATTAGGCAATGTTTGCTTGTTAAGTTCATCAAACTTTCATCCTTTGCAGATATACGTATGTTTGTATGTATGCATTTATGTATTTATCGAGCAACTTATAAACTTTTCTACTAAAATGATTAGAGCTAAGTTTGTCTGTCCATTAGAACATTGAACGGAACTTGGAGCTTACTGTGTTACTCGACCATTTTAACGATACACTCGCATACTCGTCAAGCATAGAGTATGTGAAATGAGTATGAAATTAGATTGTAATGAAACGACTTGACAAAATGACAAAAGTATTTGCTAAATTATGATATAATAATAAAATTTGATGAAAAAATCCGATAAGGACGAATGGACGGATCTTGATGCATGCATATGCGTCACATACTGTTAAGTGATTAAAGCAATTCATGACAACCGGCAAAAAAGCAAAATTAAAAATGTATTCCTTTGATTGCGTTAGGAAAAGCGTGCTTATGTCTGGTAAGGTAATCTTTTCAAAATACTCTTACTTCATATACGTTAAACAAGAGTTAAAAACATATCTACCGCTTTATATGGTAGCACGTTTCAGCACCTTTTCAGGTATTGGCAAGAAATTCCTTCAGTTTCTTTCAGTTTTTCTTTCTATCTCGCCATTATTTTCTAAGTTATAAAGTGCTTTTTCCTAATCCTGAGGGAAAAATTGAAAAACAATTGAAAAGAAAATAGGTTTTCTTTATTTTTATTGCATCTTTGTAATATGAAGCAATCTTTTATTTGGACTTGTTTTACATCGCTTACATCGTTTCATCATCATCTTTAACGTACACAGAAAAAAAAAACGGTATTTATGCATTGGACTTCAGTCACGATTGATGCTTAGAAAAGCTTAGCACAGAAATAGAGAGGAATTTTAATATTTGTCACCGTTTCTTTACTTGAGAATATTCTAAGCTAAGCATACAGCTTGTAACAGTCTGTGTGCAATAGATCCGTGGATATTTTATAAAATACAAAAAACAATGATTTATGACGTATGGATGACGGACGGAATGCTTTCTAAATGAATACATAAAAGGAAGTTGAAGCAGTGACGGTATAAAAAGTCAATACATAAAAAAAGGGATCGAATGTTGTAACTGGCGCTCGTCTGGTTACATCCGCCGACCATGTCAAGTTCGTACATTAAATTCAATTGAATTCATTCAACTAATTCCGGTTCCGTACACAATTATGTTGTTGTGTATGAAATCGAAGCGGATTTTAATTAATATAACTTATACGCTAGATGTTGCTTGAATATTATTTTACTAGATATCAAATAAATAACGAATGTATGTATGCATGTATACATGTATATATGTATGTATATATGTATATATGTATGCATGAGCGGTTTACATTAAGGAAAGGAAAAAATTCGCGATATTCTTCACAAATAGACAGCCTTAGAGTGGCGATAACACAGTCACACACACACACACACACACACAGATGACACAGATGCCAAAGTCCATAGATTATTAAAAGAGGAAAAAACGAAAACAATTACGAAAATAATTAAGTTTCGTGAAAAATAAGCCCAAATTATGCAAATACTCCGTATATCTTGCTTGATCATATCAGATGATCCAGGCGATAATGCTATGCAGGCATGAGAGAGGCTTGGTGTGTTTACTTTCTTAAAATGATCAGGTTGCAGATCGTTCCAGGATGCAATCGTTCTCCCCTACAAATTTCGATACTAAAAATTCGCCGCGCTCTAGCTAATGAATTGCCAATAAAGTGGTTACAGTTCTTCAAAGAATTGCACAAGACTAGCATGAATGAAATAATTTCATGTCACCGGAACTGCGGATTTCAGCGTTCACCCGAAAACAATGTGCAGCAAGTTCGGTAAGCGTGAATAAAACAGAAAAGAAAGTAGCTCTACAATTTCATATCACATGTATTTAACGAACCCATTTGCCATGGGCGAGTTGGTACTGAAACGAAACGCGATTCAGTCATTTTTGAGGCAATTGATCATGATAGATGAAAAGCGAAAAAGAAGCAGAACTCCATTTTATTTGATAATATTGCAAAGGACTGGCGTGTTATTAGTTGCGCCAATCCGGCGATTTCTGATCTGATTTCTGTTAACAGCTCAAAAGCGATTAAAGCGTTCAGAATTGGTCAATAGGAGAGACGTCGTCTTCCGTCCATATAACCATTTAATAACTCACCAGCAGTTGACAAAACTTATGTGACAAAACTTTAATGCACCGATTGTCGATTGCTCCCTACCGACTACCGGCTACCGACTACCGACTACCATTTGTTCCATTTTCGAAAGAGAATTTTAAAGATTAATTGGTTGCATTTTTTTGCCCAACTAAGCAAACCGCAAGACCACCATTTTTCAAAAAAAATAACATTTGAAAGTTTATCGATAAAAATCGCTTATATATGGCTTAAGATATATTAGATCGTTTAAAATGAAAGACAGAAAATTTGTTTCTTCTTCTATTTATTCAGCCTTCATCCCCGTTAGAGTAGATGAGCTGTGAGCGTCGGAATAGGTTTACAAAGTGCGGCCTAACTGGTGTAATGTTCTTTGTTCGATATTGTTTTTATTTCATTTCTTTTTTATTTTTATTTTTATTCTTTTTCTTTATAACTTTTAATGCAAGCTGTGCTGCTTGTAACCATGCAGATCGAAAAAGCAACGGTAATTGCGTGGCTTGGCATTTTACACGTTGTTCATATACATACGTATATTCACATGTGTATGTGTGTGTGTGTCCATGCATATCTATCTTACTTGCCTACAGATAGAGTGAATTTATTTCTTTTACGCTCTTTAAACGTGAATGCAAGGCCGCATCAAATGTTGCTCTTGTTTTGTTTCTTTTCTTGTTTATCTACAGGTATATATAAATGCATACATACATATATTCATACATACATTCAATAAGTATCTCTGTCTTTTGATTGTTTCGCTAAGCAGCGTTATTTAAACATGACTCAAAAGTCAAGTAACTTGTTTTTCTTTCATTATTATGTTGATATTTTTAGTTTCTTTTCAATTTAAAAGCGCTCCCCTCACAGCAAAGCAAGTTGGCTTTCGTTTAGTTCATTGAAAGAAATTAATCATTAAAAATCATTCGAAAAAGCAAAGAATAAAATGAAACAGAAATACGCGTGCAACCATGCATTCAATAGATCTAAGTTTATTATGGTCTTTCCTCTCCTCTCCTCTCCTCTCCTCACCTCTCCTCTCATCACTAATACAGCGTCTACTAAAAAAACTAAAATTTAATTCTTGACAAAAGCAAAAACCAAAATTTCTTTTCATTGAGGGCTGCATAATAAGTTCAATATGCTTATTATTATGTAGAGCTCTCTACATCTTTACCGGTCGTCCAATGACGACAAGCGATATAAGTAAAACATTGTATGTCGACACTAAATCTCTATATGTATATATATGCACACGTACAAATGCAGCGATCATCGACTGAGCAGAAAATAGCAATAAAATGTTTCTTTTTCTCAAAAACAACTATTATCGGATGGCATACTCATTTGTTTATGTCGTTTGTAGCACCAACATCTACATCTTTACACTCGTCTATTCGTGTTTCCACGCTTCCACGTCTTTTTCAATTCTAAAACTTTGCAGCATAGACTATCGTTATTAATTGACTGTTAAAGCTAAAGCTTAAAAAGGACACAAACCGCATTTACAAGAATGTATGCAACACCTACAAAGATAGAAAAAAACAGAACATCGAATTTCGACCTTACAGATTACAACGAATAGCGTGACACGACGAATATTTATTAAAATGATCCATCGCAGTCGACACTTTGCAATCACATCCCGTTAAAAAGAAGAACTATTTTTATATAAAGTTAAAGTGTTTGGTTACAAAGGTTTACAATCCATCCACCCACTCACCCACCTCCCCTCCCGTCTTCGTGCCGGCAACCGGCGAAAGAGCACAAACTTCGTATTCGTCGATCATATCAAGTTTAGCGGCATAATAACCAGAAGTAGTTGAGTCTTTCCAAAACTGATAGGAAGGTAAATGCAAAAAGAGAAATAAGAAATAAGAGAAAAAGAGAAAAAGACAACGATTAAGAGCCTCTGTCGACACATTGCAATAAATGAAAATGAAGATGTATGTGTCTTCGGTGACTTTTCAAATGCATTTCATATAAAATTTCATTAAAAATTTAAATAAATTCCAGAGAAACACACAGACCGGTTTTCCATGTGCTACATAGCAAAGTGAAGTGTTTTCTATAAGTTATAGGCAGTAGGCTTCTCTTTAGGTTGACCAATGAAAACGGAAAAAACGAAAAATTTGTAAACTCTCTTGTACACACACATACATACATACATATATATATATATATATATATATGAATATGCTCACGTGTATTACACAAGCCATCATTATAATGCCGCATAAAAACCGGATCTTTGCAGTTTTTTACTTGGTGTTTGCAATTTCGGTTTTTTTTTTGTGAGCACCCATTAACGGAAAATGTGTGAACATGATCAATATAGTATAGTATAGTACTAGTATAGTATAGTATAGTATAGTACTAGTATAGTATAGTATAGTATAGTACTAGTATAG